>JAOYRR010000600.1:0-74345 GCA_038994665.1 Podotricha telesiphe
ACTATGGTTTTTGAAAAACATAAGTATCACATGTAGATATATAATAATATTTAACATATAATTTTTGTTGAGTACATGAATTAACGATCAAATTTTTAGACCTTTATTTTATTGTATATTTTAATATTGACAGTTAAATAAAAGCTATCATCGTCATATTTTGCATACAAACATATATCACGCAGACGCAACTTCCCGGAGTAATCCATAATTTGTACATCTTCACAAATTCCTGCGCCCCCCCTCCCCCCGCGAGAGGCAAGAGGGGGATCCCCCGCAGGGGAAGCCCGGGAACGATACGGCAGTGCGACGTTCGAGCTAAAGTAGACGCCGCGACGCCTGTCTTTTCTAGGTCACGACCGAGCCCACCAATTAGGGTGCTATCACACAGGTTTTAGCCAAGGCATATGCACATTGACGTCACTCATAGACATACTGACATGATTTGTTAAAATATTTTTTTAACATTTTTTGTTAAAGTGTTATTCGCACACTTAGGAAACTGAAAAGGACATATTTAGAAAATTTTGTTAAATTCATAAATCTTCCTCTTTGGAATTTTAATTTCAGAACTACTAATAACAAATACATTTTTTATTTATTTTTCTTTCACTTAAACAACAGTTAATTATTTATTTTGATATTTTATTAGGCAAAGTAATATTCTTCAATATGTCATAAAACGAGCTTGCGTTATGCTTGTAAAAACACCAAACCCTAAAAACATATATTCACTTTCATCTTGGATTTATTATTGAAGAATGGTATCTCCTCGTATCCCCTTTACTATAGAAAGTTGAAAATTAAATTGAAAAGAACTCATTGCGATAGAAAATGAAGGTCAAGAGTTTGCTATTTCTGTTCTAACAAATTCTTCACGATAATGAAGAATTTCACCACTATCCATTCCATTCATTTGGCTGATTTATAGCGAAGTACACAGGTACATGCGTATTATATTTCCGATATTTTCATAGAAAATGAGCAAAACACCTATATTTCTATAATATAATAATCTTTAATATTTGAATGAAATTTTCTTAAGCATTTAGTACATGTTTTAATTAATATTGTTTGTCAAACTCTATAAAACACGTTAATTTAGTCCTTATTTTAATAATTTCCTTATATTATTAAAAGCATATCTGTACTATAAGGAAACTGTGGAAAATTGTGTCTGTACATTACATATATTTGCGAAACATAAATTTGACACATGAAAAAATAGTAACAGAATAAATATCTACTTTTAAACATTTTTGTCTGTTTGCTTGTCTGTACGCGTACATCTTCATAGTTACTGGACGGATTTGTTGAACAGCTTTTAATCCTGGGCAACACTTAGGGTATAATTGACTCCAAAGAATGAAAGATCTGAAGAAGACCGTAATAGATTTAAATTTTAAAATAGGGCGTCACCAGATCCATTTTATTTGCTGAGACAGAAAAACGTAGAGCTGTAATAAAATTAAAATCGTCTGGATCATCTCATGTGGAAGTCTAAAAAATAAGATTTACCATTTTGATGAAAGTTATTTTGGGTACTAATAATAGTAATTTTAAGTTTTCCAAATTTGAATATCAAGGTGGCAAAGTAGTATATATAATCCTAAAGTCCTGTATCTCAACTAGGCATTTATAAAGAATACAAGTTACTTTAAATGTAATTATATGATGTTAGTATATCGAAGCTTACTTGACCCTTTATTATCATGTTTATATTTAATACTAAATTCATTACTCGTATAGCATATCTCGTCTAATTATTAGAGCTGTCCGAAAATCCGGGACGAGGCCCACTTTTTCCTGGAATAAGTAGGCCATATTCTCCTCCCCCTCGTGACGTCACGCCGCAACATTCCGCAATGCAATACAGGGGATAGCGCGAACGTACAACTGTCTCGTCACATGGAAACGGCTCTATTATTATTATTATATAAAAATTATTATAAAAACGATGTACTTATTAAAAATATTTATAAATAGTACGAAAACAAATTCATGTTAATGCAAAGACGTTAAATGAAATTGTCTCTTTTGATAACTTACGATTCACAAATAAACGTTTCCAACAGAGCTTAATTTAGCTCAGGAAAAGCTTTTCAGCGAACCAAAAGATAGACCACACAAAAACTTCCCGGTGAGCCGGTGGCCCCGCTTTGTTCATGTAAACCAAAATAAAAGATGCATTGAGCTGAAACCTGAATAGTAGCCGTTTGTTTTCTTAGTGCCCTTTTCTGTTAGAGTTCTTTTAATGTTTTTCAACGTTTACAATAGTTGATGAGTGAGGTAATTTAGTCAATGGACTCCACTAGCAAGATTTATACCGATAATGTTTTAACTCTCAATAGTACTCTCAATTTAAAGTCTATTAATTTATGCGGCTTATAAAAATATTTGAAACACAGATTTATCTAAATTAACTTTTAACTTATTTAATTACACATTATCACGATCTCCCAAAAGGGACAATAATATGCAATTATAGTACCTGGCCTACGATACCGGCCTTCGCTTGCTCAAAGTCGATCGATAGTCCCAAATATTCCCTCTCACTCGCTCAACGTAGAAGGAATCGCTTCCTGTTTTACAATGGTTTTACTTGTGAAGTGTGTCATTCCACTCCAATAGCTATTATGAGCGAGATTTGAGTATCTCATGAAATACTATAGTTTGGAGGTCCTAGACGTGTTTACAACGTTATCATACAATATTGTTCGTTATAATCTCTTTCCACTATATTTTGGACGTATATGTTTATGTCAAAGGGAAATTAGGTACCAGTATAAATAGCAATAATAATAAAAACTAAAGTACAGATACGCCAATTGATGCATTCGTACAATTTATTGACTACTTCCCATAAAGATAATTGAAAAAAACCTTGAAATATTATATTTTATGTAGTGCAGCTATTATTTACACGAGTAACAGTAAATTTAGTGTTTAAACTATACAATATTTTGTGTTTGAATTCGAGATTTGAAAAGTTCAATTTCCATATAAATGCACTGTGTCTTACTACATCAGAAATGTTTTGTTTCCTAATAAATGTTTATAGTGCTTCTCGGCTGAATTTACTACTTATTTTTTTTTGTAATAAATAGTTTGAAATATTTTCTTGTAAGTTTTTAAAATAATACAACATTTGGACGCCATGGTGAAGCATTTGAGACAAGTTTCACTGAATGCGATTATTTCATTACGATATCCTACATACTGAAACTGGTTATATTCAGTAAAGTAATACTTAATAGAATATTTCATACAGCTTAGAAAATAAGTATTATAAATATATATATAGAATTATGTTAAATTATGATTCTAATCATAAACTAAAATGTACTAAATGTTTTAATTTTTTAGACCCACTTGATTACCAAAAATTGTTTTATCTGCCATTAACATGTATTCTCATTTTAATTGTATAAAAACAAATTGTATACATTTATATATTTTGCTGCAATCTTATACCTCTAATAGCAATCCAAGTTATTGATAGTTTACGTTTTACCGTCGGCTTTGGCTCTAACGTAGAGTTTGGGAGAGAGCAGTAAAATAATGTATGCTCATATATTATAGGTGTAAAACGATAAAAGAACTGCCTAGAACATATTTCGATATGCATCTTAATTCTATATTACCACTTTATTAACGCTCATTATTTTTTATTTTAAAACAATATTTCTTTAAAATAATAGTTAACAATATATATTGTTAGGTGCCTGTATATTTTAAATTATAGTAGTATAGAGTAATAGAACCGATGGTAAGAAAATTGATTCGCTTACGAGTTGTTAATTTTCGCACAATTAAGACTTTGTTGTTTTAACCTTACTGCAATAATACAAAAGGAATATCGCATATATTTACCTTTATCCGTGAAACTATATGTATAGGGTAGCGTGACATAGATAAGGATGTGTATAAAATGGTGATATTTTTTTCTTTATACTTAATGTATACATCTCCGCTCAACAACTTTGTCTCAGGACAAGACAAATCGCGGCGTTGAATTCCACTCAACACGCAATATCTATAGGAAAAAGCAGAACGGAGTGTCTTGACACTAGGTTCTCTCTGCCTACTGATATAATATATAAATATATCAATCAACACGTCCCGCTTATTCATATAACCAACAAAGACAATGATGTCTAGTGTATTATAAATAGATGTCAGTTTTATTACGTTTCTAAGTGACTTCCGCAACTGGACATGTCGGTTTATCTTAATTGTTTTTATTGTAAAATTACGTTTTTTTTTTTACAATTACATATTTATATAATTGTATATATCAAACAAAGAAAAGTAACGTTAAATTAAGTCGAGACTTAAATATGGCTCGCAAAAGAATATTTTATGAGCACCTTCGTTTGAAATCCTTGCAGTAAGTGCTACAGATTATTTTAGTTAGCTGAAGCAGGGTGACCATAAAACTATATATAAGAAACAATTTTAAAAATGCGAATTTGACTTATGAAAATTAAAATTGAAGATGCGGTGATATGAATTTACACAACATATATAGCTTTGATATCCGTTTGGGGAAATTGGCAATACAAAGAAGGGTGTCTTGTTCTGCCATCCAACACGCAACGGTTCAGAATCAGGTGAAACCCATCTACATGCGGGTAAGTTTGAAAGAATAAACTATTGCAAATCCTTTATTTCTTTTTAGTTTAAATATGCTTAAAACTGTAACCAATAGTTAATTTAATTTAGAACGGTTATATCGGATAAAGGGGTAACAAATGTAAAAACAAATTATATTATAACTTATACTACATAACTAAATATATTAGTTACAGTTATTTTATATTAAAAATTATTGGTGAACTAGAAATCAGACAAAATCTATATGTTAGAAATGAAGTTTCTCATTTCTCATTTACTTTGTAATGGTGTTCCAAAATTCGCAATAACTTTCAGCTCTATGCGAATTATTTAAACTAAACCTTATGTTTCGTGCTAACTCGACCGGGTTAAAAGTGAATAATATAATTATTTATTTTATTGAAATATAAGACTTGATAATTCACAATTCATAATATAATATATTAAATTTAGGATTTTATCAAAATATTGTTTCGAGTAGAATCCGTTATTGCAACCCTACTGACCTTTAGAATAAACAATAAGTAAATATAGCTGAAAGAAATAATTCATAGTGTCTAGGACTGACAGGTCTAAATTGCGCTCTTTGTGAAATGAAAATTAAAGAGTATCGACGAGGAACTGCGTCGCCAGTGCATACTACATCGCCACCCGTATCAGTTGACCAAGGCATAAGTAAAGTATCGTAGGCTAATTGCATAAGAGCCTAGAGCTCTGTTACAAACGGGAAGAATTAATTTTAACAAGCATATTATATCGTATTTACATTTGTATTATATTTATAAATAATTTGTTATATATTTTAAATTATTATTTGAAAAAATAAGTAATATTTTGACAAATTATTACGTAATTTACGCGTTCAAAATAAGTTTTTTCAATAGCAGTTGCTAACCATCGATAAGTTGAAGGTCGTTAACACGTTATCAGATCAAGCATTTGGCTCACGGGTTGCATTTGCAAGCATTCTTTCCTGAGGTTGGGTCGGCTTGGCACCGCGGTGCATAGCGTCGCGTTGCAGGCGCCACTCGCCGCTCGCTATGCTACCTTGCCAGCCACGCGCGAACTCCGCCTAATGTGGTGATAACCAGCCACCGAGCCCACCAGCGAACATCTCAACTGGCTCCATTCAATGGCAATAATGTAATTTTTAATCACATAATATCATCTACATCTTTGTTATACATAGCTACATGTGTTATATTTGTAAATCTTAGTTGAATTAGCTTATATTTGCTTTGTATATTTTTAAGTTAAGCATAGATTGTTATTGAGCACGATAAGTGATGTGTTGAATTTGTCACTTAGCGGAGCACCGCTTATTTTTTTTAGTAATAAGAAGTGAAATAATTGTTTGGAGGTATTAATAAGGATAAGAACAGCGAATGTTTTGTTTGGAGGGTCGCAGCTTTTAAGGGTTGCGTGCAACGACGTGTAGAAGCGTGCGACGGAGGACAAGCGGCAAGCAGTGAGCAGCGCGCGGCGAACGGCGAACGGCAAACGGCGGGCGGTGGCGCTCGGGGGGCGGCCCGCTCCGCGGTGCAGTGGTTGGCACGCGGTGTCGATACGAGTGCGGACAGCGGGCGAGTACGGGCCGCTTGCGGGGGATGCGACGCGGGCGGCGCGGGGGTGGGACGCACGCGCGCCGTGCCAGCTCCAGTCCACGGCCGTCGCGCACTCGCATCGTACGCGCTCATCTGAGCCTCGCGACACGCGGCTCTGAACGACGACGATGACGAGTAGTACTCGGTGAGGTGCCGCCAAACGCGCTCCTCGCCCATTACGTAAGCACCTCGCTCGAAGAACTCTTAGACATATCAATCACACATACTATACTTAAGATTAAGAAATAAGCGGACGAGCAAAAGTACGGACGACAATCGCGGGCGTGCCGCATCCGCACACCGCAGTTAGGGCGATGCGCTCGCCGCGCCGCGCGCTCTGAACCCATTATGCGAGGAGACGCGGGCGCGCGAGAAGACCGCGAGCGGGCGTAGTGGCGGTGGCCGACACGGTAGCCGAGTACGAGATGGCCCAAGAGTAAAGTGGCGGCGGCCGCGAGCGCCACCAACCGGCCGGGGGGCGCCGCGGGCCAGCCGGCCTCTCACCTGCTTATCCACTGCTTCGTTGTACCCGCTGCGACCCGATGACACATTGACGTTGAGCAGCCACCATTGCTCGCATAGAGTTGGTCGAGAAATGGGGGCTGACGCCTGTCCTCAGGCCGAGGCAGGAATGCCCCCGCGCCCAGGAGCAAAGCGAAGACCAAAGGTACGTAAATTTCATAAACTTATCGGTAGAAGCGGGCCAGAAACGCCAGAGCCGTTCAGGGTTGCGGTCAGGATGTCGATTACGTCATAGGAACTGATCTTAGTACATCGTGGCATACGCGGCGCGAAGTGCGAGGTGCGACCGCTGCACGCGCCTCAATGTTTTTTCGTTTACACTTGTATATCCTTGTCATGGAATATTTCGAAATGTGTTGGTGAGGGAGCCGGACGGAGCGTGACGGACGTGACTAACTACTCACTAACCAACCACCTTTGATGCGGGACTCCGGTAAGTGTAGTCTTCAGTGTTCTTTTCGTGTCGACCTATATTCTTTCGTTGTTTTAGCGTTTCGGCATTATTCACTCGCGTGCTGTGAGGGCCGCATCAAGCCAGCGAGCCGCACAGTTCTGCTATGGCGTCAGTATTGAGGACGCTCGCGTCGCAGTTCTAATTTACCTTGCTTTTGTCCGCTTTTCCCTCTTGTTTATCTCCGAACATTACTAGAGGTATTGTTTTAACTATTTGAGTGCTGTTCCAATGCGGGCCATACATGTTTGCGAAATACATTGTCATATTGCAAAACGTTTTCTTTTTATTTCTTATTCAAAAATATCTATGAAAATGCGAAAATGAAAATTTAACCATAACTCCTGAAATTGTTATTTTAAAATTTAGTTTACGTTACGTAAACTGCTTATTTTGTAAAATTATTTTCACTTTAAACATTTATTTTTTTATTTGACAATAAATATAGTTTTGAGAGTGATAAAACATACTTGAGAGCAGAATTCACATCACTGCTTTCAATAATATATATGTAAGTGTATATGTCTGATTTTCTTACATTTCTGCGCACAATTTTTTCACACTGATTTAATATATTTTATTATATTTATATAGTTTCCTATATTTGACTAATCAATATCGGCTAAATCTTAAGAATGGAAAAACGTAATGTTGTAAAATTAGCAAAATATTTAATTCGGTTTTTTTACAGATTTAAAAGGTAAGGTAATATAAAAATAAAAGTTGACTGAACATTACCAAGATGAAACATATATTTCTTCTTGGGCAGATACATTGTGCGGATGTTATATAATTTTGCTACTGTAACTTTCAAATATCGATATCGATTGACAGTTGCAGTAGAGTCAAAATAGTCAGTAACACAATACATAGTGCAAAGACTCAAAAATATATAATTTTTGGAGCCTACCTCTTGCGCTTCCTAACGTTGTATTTTATTACCTATACGCATTAGAGCTTAAAACAGTTTCTCGGTATTATATATCCACATTTAATTTTACATATAATATTAGACAATAGCCTAGATATAGTAATTTATAATACACCGCGTGCCCACCTGAACTACGTGAAACACTTAATTTCTATATATTCTGTTAGTACCAAGATGGATATGACGAAAATTTATGGACTTCAAATTTTTGCACTCATTCGTGCCAATGATTGTTTTTATATAAATATTAGTTTTTATACAATAAAATTATTTGTACACTTGAAGCGAGTAAAATGGAAGTAAACAGAATATATGTTACTGCAAAAAAATTGTTAGTATAGAAAATATAATTTTAATGTTATGAATTATTAAGCTTGCTGATAGTGATAGCTAACTTCAACATTTAACCTTTCTATGGGCAGCATGCATAGCCTTGACTTTATCTATCAAATTAGGCATTCTCTTTAAAGCTGCATAGCCTAGCCTTCAACTGTCAAAAATTGAAAAATAGTTTCCTATATTTGGCTAAGCTGTCACGTTTCATGAAGCACGAAACAGGCTTGGCGTTAGGTAATATCGGCTATTGGATTGGCAAGTTACCGTAAGTGTCTTATATATCGTAGGTGTATAAGTCCGTATTTAAATACAGCACCTATGCGGACCTTTGTTGTAGGTCACTTCTAAGCAGGTAAAGGTCACAGCGGATGAGCTTACATGCTAACTAGCCTCTACTTTGACATAGTGACTGAGTGCATAATTAACTGCCTAGTTTCCTGATTGTTGATGCCATGTCATGCGGCTTATCTGCACCATATAAATATTCAAGATTCCAAATTTATCCAAGATTAACTTTTTAATGGAAAAATACTTTGGAAAAGGAAAAATGCTTTTGATGACTTAAAACCGCTTAATCAGTTGTCTATCCTCAAAACAAAAAATTAAAAATATTCGTTTTTACTACTACTATTGAACTTGACGTGAATCGTCTCATTTTCATGTATTAAATATTTTTTTTTTTTTACGTGAGGAAATCCGTTACGGATACCCGCCCGATTGGGGACTCGGACGCGGTTATGTGGGACTCCGGACCGGCAGATGTTAGGCCGGCCGTTTACCCACTAAAACCTCACGGTGCTCCTCCTCCACCGCCACTGGCCAGGGCCACGGGAACTACAATCTTCCATGACCCTGGCGATGTATTAAAGATAAGAAATATCTAATTACGAACGAAAAGATATACCTACTTCAACGTTATTAGCATCTATATTTTGTTGAAAAAATGAAACATGCGATGCGTTAGATTAAACCAATAAAATTTTATTAAAAATCTTTTAATATACTGTGTTCTGATAATATCGTTATAGATAGAGTTTGTATATTATCTATACATATAATAAAATTAACTGATCGCTGACTGTACATGCATTATATATGTAAAAACTATTATCGGAGGCATTTATTGATTAATATAATAAAATACAATACAGTAACATTTAATTTTTTCTCCTGTTGTCTGTGCGTTTAAGCACGCTAATCTCAGTCTTAACCGATTTAAATTCAGTTTTGAATATTGTATTTTGGTAAACTTCCTTTTATTCATATATCACATTAAAATATTTTGTTCGATAAAATATTTAATAACTATCAATTGCCTATAACTTTACTTTTCAACAAAATACAATGTACAGATATTGTCTGTAATGATATTTTATTAGTTGACAATTAAAAAAGCATTTTCTAAAATAACAAATTTAAGCGAATTAATATCCGTATATATCCGTAATATCCGCGTATATTTTAGTATCCGTAAAGCCAAAGCTTCGAACTTTACTAAAGTTCTTAAATGTATTTTCGAATCCATAAATATACACAATTGATCCAGTTTAATACAAAATAGTCTTAGGAGAAGAGGGATATATATGTAATATTTTAAATAAATATTCACAAGGCCCAAGCAATTGTTAACAAGCAGGTCACTAGCGCTCACTGCGTTACACTGTACGCACACTATGTAATACCAATATTCACCAGAATGCATGATATCTCTTTTCAAGTTACAAGAGTCACCAAGGTCAGTCATTAACTGGGGAAATGTAGTTAATGTTTTCAGTATAGTTTTCATTATATTAGTTGGCCCGCTGACACGTAAAATACGCGTTGCCATAGCAACGAAAGTGACATACACTTTATACAAAAGTGTGTAGACCACATGGATGTGCCTGCAAATTTTATTTGTTATTTTTTATTTATTTCTATATATACATGATTTAAACTCATCATTTAAAAATTGGCTTTGTCCACCCCCTCTCCACGTAAACTTTACCTGTGCCAAATTTCCTACTCCTCCGCATAATTTTCGTAAAGAGTTTTTTCAAAAGTTTTTTCGTCACATATTAATAATAATGATGATTAACGCAGAATATTTTATTAGCACACAAACATATATAAAAATAAACACTATTCTAGGAATGTTTTTACCAGATGCTTATTTTGAAGACGGAACTACCAATATCTATTTGACATCATCCGGTCAAATAGAAATATGTTTAATTAATGTTTTAGTGATGTAAATTGAAAACATGATTAGTATAGTAATAGTATGTCATATTTCATACTCAAAATTCAGGACGCTGTATTGTGCATATTTTTCTATGCTTATATCTCTATCATTTCTTATCGCCCTTAAAGAAAGTGATTTTATTTAATCACTTTTAATAAATTCATGTTTAATGGTTTCATTTTAATTTTAAAATAAACCTAAACATGTTGGTTGAGATACATTTGAATTTCCTCATGCGGATATTGATGTTCCGACAACGTCGGTGCCGAATATTGATCAATAAGGCATCTGCCGTGTAATAGCACTTCCTACGCGACATTTTAAGACATCAAATATGTGTGTACGTCAGTTTCAGATACGATATGTATTTATTTTAAGTGCTTATCCATATTCGATACGCCCATGTGTGTGTCTTTAGCTCTCGTTAAATGTTTTTATTTCAAAGCAAAAGTATTATACTTTGTGTTGTTTCACATCAATGTATATATTTTCTAAGAGAACCAGATGTTTTCTTTCAACATTGTAATGTAATGGAATGGAATTAACATGAGGTACGTATCTTTTTTCAACCACCACCAAAATTAGCACTAGGCTCGTCGAGGTAACTTACAGCGGCGAGAAAGATTCAAGATAAAAAGAATTATCTAGCTTGCATTTTTGTATTCTGAAGAATATAGATTACGCAGGCATTGAAAATTTTATAAATTAGTGACGTTTAGTTTTTTTTTATTTCTACCGGCTCACGGCACTGTATCATTTAAAATGCTTACACATTTTAAATGTTTATTATTCTATAATAAACAAACAATCACAATTACTACTAGTGATGATGCAGCCTTTTTTCATTTGTTGTAAGATCTCCACAAAATGTATTTTGTATCTTATACCTAGTATAAAATATAGAGTATTTATATTATGTTAATAATTTAGGAGGGAATATTTCGTCTTCTTTGATTATCTTTTTTCTTATTACGTTTTCTTTGCTCTAGCAGATCCAAAATTTCCTTTTGTTCTTAGTTTTATGTAATACTGAGAGTTTAGCAGTAATTAAATATGAACTCAAAGATTATTCATGATAAACTATAGTAATTCAGCCATTTTAAACTAAAATAATTTCAGCCACAAATCCAATACGTTTGTATAGTTAAACAATTGCTCTATTAGGAATACTTTAGATTTCTAACATTAAAATATCAATAACGTTATTTATGTAGGCGGCCGATCGTTAAATTAGCTAGATCGCGATGCGGCTGGGCATTGCATAAAACGACGGTACATGATGATGTAGCTATCTCAGACAAGCCATATCGATCAACGCTTTATGTGCAACGATATCGTTTGTATAGATAGGTGCCCGAAGTTTTGGCATATGAAATAAGATTTTCAAATTTGGAAATTGATTTGTATGAAATAGTAACATTACGTTATTTCTTAAAATAATTAATTATCACATCTCTCGTCACAATTCAGCCTTCGAATTTATTGAAATTTAAGAAGAAAAATCTAAATTTATACGAAACATTGGTGTAAATTAGGTGATACTTCTAAGAGACATAGTTGTGGAATAGGTTAGGTTAGAAACAGTTTGAACTTCTAACATTAAAGTTCTTAAATTTTAAGTTAAACTTGGTAAAATTTAAGATTTTCCGTAGTACGAGCTTTAAAAAGATATGTATATAGTATAGGTTAGTTAACTGTACGTAAAACCAATATGTTATTTATGTATATTATTTTATATTAAGAAATCCCGCTGCGTTGACTCCCTAATTTTCAGTCGTAATAATCGCGTGTGACGTCGCCATCTTCTATGGCGTAAACAAACAAAACAAAAATTGCCTATCGGCACAAAATGTGACACCTTCAGGATCAGCCCTGTGTTTAGCTGGGAATATCAACAAAAACGTTGTTCTCGTTGGCTTCATCATTCACTGGGTACATGGTGAGAATCTTGAAGTGCTGTCGTTTAATGAAAATGCCAAGGCGCATCCTGATAAGGCAATTTAAGGATCAGATTATGAATTATGAAACAGATTTAGAAAATGTTTTGAAATAACTGACAAAAAGTAAATAGCTAGCAGCTAAAAAGAGTTGTAAATCATAAAAACTTATTTCTCATTATGTTAACAACGATTGAAATAGTGAAATGTTACTTGTTATACGGGAAACAAGAACTCGCAACTAAAACGTATTAATAAATGAATTACAAGCTCACCCGTTTTCGTAGGAATTTATATTTGGACGTATAATTTTACCGTGTAGCCGATAGCAATTTCTAAAATCAACAATGTTCGAACTAATGCAGTAAAGAGGGCCTAAAATAATCTTCACGCCATTACTGGTGCAGCAAATGTTTCGGAAACATTTATTTGCTCTTGATATTCTTCCACACAACATGTATTTTATTTCTGTTTTTTATAATATACTCTACACCCTCCAAGGTAAGCTAAATTTTCACGTAATTCCAATTTTATAATATATCTTCGTCATAGATGCCTTCAATTATGTAAAACGGTGTAATATAATATAACTGAATTTACTAGGTGTTTCCGGCATCAACATGAACTAGACCCGTTCAAACATATTCTAGGTACATCGGAGGCCGATGGCACACTTTTCAATAATAATTTCGTTAACGTTATAAACTCCAGGCTAGTTACAAGAAGCAAAAGTACCTGCTAATAGGTATCTTACATAGATGGTCTCTTTTAGGATAACAAACAATAGAAGCAGTCAGTCGCTTAGTTTTTAAAAAATAATTTATATTTTAGTCTTGTATTATATACATTTTGCACAATCAACAGACAATACTTTTTTATATATATATCAGTATCCATATAACACGATTTATACCGGCTTACCTTTAGTAAATCATAATAAATAAACAAATTAATAATAAATATAATAATTTAATAAACTAACCACAATCTGTTTTAATTGATATAAAACAATTTCAACCTAACCCAGTATTTTTATATACGGTTCTTACGACCAGCCTGCCTTTCTATACAAAAATTTGATTCATTCATTAAATTAAAAGTATTTCTTTCTATTGTGTTCGTATATTGTACGTATATAGCCCCATTAATCTCACACACGCGCCTAATTCAACTAGATAAGCCGAGATTAAACGGCTTATAACCAATACTTAACCTACGTTACTTATATTATAACAAAAGCAGGAAAGCTGAATTAAAGATTTAGATTTCAGAAAATACGAAGTTGAAATTTCGATTTCTTAGCTACCTACGTTTGTTAATAGTGATCAGTGCAATGTGTTTCATAAATTGTTACAATCGGTAAGTTTTTTATTAAGCACGGCATTATTACAAAATTAACGTATTTAAAATTTGTAAAAATTTTATTATTATAAAAATCTATTCACGGACATAATATATATGGTCAGTGCAAATAATAGTAATCTGAAATACTTATGTTTTTGAAAAGATAAATAATCTACGTAAGACGTAATGCGTAAAATTATGAATAAGAAATCGCGTTCGTTTTTTGTTATAGAAAAATTTTGTAGTAGTATTTATTATTTACTAGCATGTGCCCGCTAGCTGATGTAATAAGGAGTCTAAGTTACTCCTTATTACATCAGCTATATGCTAGTAAAAGTCGCGTCAAAATCGGTCCAGTCGTTCCAGACATTAGCCGTAACCAACAGACAGACAAAAATTATAAAGTGTTATTTTGGTATACATACTTAATATGTATTTAGTAAATAGCGGTTATATTAATATTACAAACAGACACTCCTATTTTATTTATTTGTATAGATCATTAATAAATTTTAAAAGTGTTTATAAAGAGTCTTAAGTATATTATTGGTTTTTGAAATTATATAATGTAATACAAATTATAAGCGTTGATATAAATGAATTATATATTGTTTACTATGCAAATAAACTTACTAAACTAAACGGAATATAACGGATGAACCTAGATTTTTTATATACTTTTTTTAACGCAGGCTTGCTTATCTTTAAAAACAGTTTCACACTTCGCTACTGATATCTACGTTCTTTTCCATTCTTATGCCATATATATATCTTGTAACATTACATATGTTACAAGATAAATTGTATCATATACCAATAAAAATATTGAATTAATTAATTTGTATCATATACCAATAAAAATATTGAAAGTGAAAAAGTACAACCTTTGTTGTTTGTTTATAAATAATGTAACTTTGAGAGCATTTTATTACAAAAGATCCTTAGATCCATATCAGTTATCACAAATGTGTATAATAGAATTACAAGAGGGCTGCGAAAATATAATAAAATACGTATCCTGTTGCTAATTATTTTCCAACTTGATGTTTAATTGCGATTGTATAGGTTAATTATATAACTTTTGACGTTGATGTTTAAAACAAACGCGGGAGCAATCACGAGGTGCCACTAAAATAACCAGTAAATTACTTTAGACAAGATCATTAATAAATAAATAATCTTGTCTAAATAAATAAATTGTAATAAAGGTATTAATTTAAAATAAGACGTTACAATCTTCGTTATTCGCTAAATCTTTATTATTATATCATCATATTACCATTTATATTTTAATAGTTGTTAGCTTAATTGAGTATGTGCTTAAACATATTGTTATATTGTATTCGTTTAGTATTAGTGGCTAAGTCTTTGATACAATCAAGCAGTTTGTCTAAACGAATTCTCCCCGTAAAGATCGTTATTACCGTTTAGAGATCGTTGTATGTAGAGGTGGTACTCAGTTTGAGTCTTTAAGTGCTGAGGTCAGAGCTGCAATACTCAAAGGCCTCTTTAGTGATAAATAATATATAAAAAACAGTATGAGAATCTCTTTAAAATTACACTTCATAATTATTTACTTTAACCGGTACTGTTCCGACTATATTCAGATATACAAAGAGTAAACCGTCTTAATATAATGATCTAAGTTTGTAATTAATGAATTCCCAATGAATTCTTTCAACTTGCTAACGCAACTGTCACCATAGTGTATTATTAGTTTAATATATTATCTGTAATATATAATCATTAATATTCATATATACAGTACATTACAAAACTAGTCATATATTAAAATTGAAATGATTTTTATATAAATGTGACAAATTCACCAGAGAATGTCATAACGGGGACACGGCCCCGGTTAGAACAAGAGCTTTATATAGGGTTTCTTAAGACAAGAATAACATTTGATTCAATAGAGGGAACGTCTCTAGAGGACTTAGTCGCCAGACTGTTTCTCTCTAATAAAAATAGCATAACTAGGAAACTAGGACGTGTGCTTTGTATGAATACTTATAAACTTTTTGTTAATACATATGTACAGCGGAGGGCAAATTGTATTAGAAGTTCATTTAAGTACGGTGAATACCTTACTACCGTTTATGTGTTTTAGTCTTAATATGAATCAGCTAGGTTATCTTAAATCCGTTGTGAATATAAGCCTGATTGGAGAGTCGCACGTGGTTATGTGCGCCGGGCTGGCACATAAAGGCAGACCGTATGCCCACGAAAACCTTACGGTGCTCCTCGACCGCCACTATCGGAGGCCCCAAGAACCAATCATCTGTGAACCCCGGCGGCGGGAGGTAGCAAGGCATGTCGCAGAGTCAAGGGTGGTGTGCACCCTCGACGGTCTGCTCAGAGTAGCGACCAAGTGACTTGTCGATCAGCTTCCCCAAGCTGACCGCCCTCTGGCTGAATTAAGATGGCGGCGGTGCCGCTGTGGTCAATGGCGAGGTTGGAGCAGGCCTCCCTCGCCCATTTCGCCGCTTTCTTCTCCACTACTGCCTCGCAGAAGTACCCGACGACCACGTTCTCGTTAGCCACCACGGCCGGCATGGACAGGCTTTGCGTGGCGTTATAGGACCTCTATAACGCCACGCAAAGCGCGGTGATGAGACGCCCAGGGTGTGCACGCTTCCAGTGTGTGCTCGTCCGTCTGCTGGAGGCATTCATCGCTATTTGCATCCAATCCATCCATGTTTTAAGGATCCATTTACCAATATAGTTTGCCAGATTTTTACATATATGGTATAGAGTAGCTGGTCTCTTAAAGTTTTGTAGCATTAAAATCACCCATAACAACCGTGTTGTAGGTATTGGTACGAGACATAGCTTTTACTATGACTTCTTACATGACTTCGATTTCGTCACCAGAGTGTGCGGACGTAGGGTCGTACACTTGTATAACCTTCAGTCTATACCAATCGGTTATCCTTACGACAAAATACACACTGCCAACGTCTACGACGTTGCTCTTGGGTGACTTGTCGAGCGTAAATCAAACGCCACCTTGGGACTATTGCTGCACTTCTTTGAAGAAGAGTAAATTAATAATTCCAGCATTGTCAGGTGTTCGTTAAGAAAGCCGTAGTATTAAAAGTAATGTTTTTAAACTTAAGACTAAATTTGGCAACAATAGTAATACTAATTTATAGCACTATGGCAGTTTTATTGCAACATTTAGTATCACTGTAACTGAATTTCACGATACCACTTACATATGCTTACACGTACACTCGCACACACAAACACACGCACATATGATAAATGCCCTCAATAATGTTTTTTTTTTCATATCTTCCATGTACACACAGTGTTCAGTTACATTTTTATTAAATACATGTATAGATTTCGTGGTGAGTGTGTGTTTATGTTTTATACACATTTATAGCGATAACCTTATTAAAGGTTATATAGATAGGTACATAACCTACTTACACACTTGAAACAACGTGCAGGCAATATAATAATTGTCGAACTAAAACAATTACATGCATCGACGTCATATTCATAATAAATAGCTGAACTATCAATATTATTGTGGTATAATTATCCATTCAGTTCTCTGATTATCTAATGGGCTATGATTTATTTAATGCTCTTATGCATTAAGCTAACACGCTTGGCAATTGAACAAGTGTCTATTGATGGATTTTATCGAAAAGAAAAACAATAGAACAATGTAAACAAGAAAACATATAAGAGCCTGTGCTTAAGGAACCTACAGTTAGGTTGAGATGGTGTCAACATACTATTTGGTATAAAGAAAATAAGGTGTTCAGGTATATATTAAAAAAAATTATGTACTTAACTGTAGGTTTATATCTACTCGTATTTGTAATAAACATATTTAACTGTCATCAAAAGTTTTATAAACTCTTAGATTATTCTTTTTTAATTTCCTTAGTGTGGGAATAACACTTTAAAAAATGTTAACAAAATATATATTTAATAAATAGCATTCTCTCTTGCCAGAAGATTGTTCGTAGAATAATCTTTGGGTAGCAGAAATTTGTAAAAATCTCTCTACAGAGATGCTAACAACAAACATAAGTTGTAATAAGCGTATAAGAATTTCAACGTAAATATGTCTTTTTATTGTTACAGTAGCCGGTTTTTTGGTATTCACATACAGAATTATTTTCGATCACGCAAAATATAAGCACATTTGCTAAATAAGCTAATTTAAATTTAGAAATTATATTTCATGTAATATCGCTTTAAATGACGTATAATTTCTACTTCTATATTAGTATCGTATTTTCATTAATCTATTATTTTTGTTCAAGGTCGCTGCCGAAATTGTGCAGTACAGAAGAAGAACAGGGCCGGCCGCCTCAGGGCGGCGTAGTTACCTTCGAACCTATACAACATGACCACGACTTTTGCGAGCGAGTCGTCATTAACGTAAGTTTTATTTATTAAATAGTGCTAAAGGAAAAACAGATATATAGATTTTTATATGTATTCTTAAATTAACGAACAGAACTATAAGACCGAGCATAATTTTGATAATTTGTATCAAAATCTATCGAAATGCAAGATGACAGAGTACCTAATAGACAAATAGGTGGTGGTGGACAAGGAGGAGCTCCTCTACCACCTATTATTAATAAGCTCATTTTTGATAAATTTTACCCAATATAGCAATAGCCGAAATTCTTCAAATGCAATAAAATGTACATTAATCCAGAAAAATATATATTATGTCATTTTTATATCACTACTATTGGTGATTGTTTTTGTTATGTCGTTTACGGAGTAAAAAATCAAGAGAGACTTGACTTTGTTGTTCCTAATCTTTCCAAGAGCTATCCTAATCTCGTCCGCATTAATGTCAAGAAGCCCGTCTAAACGATGTTGGCTGAGTGGTGTCTCGTGAGTCATACGCGTTGTCGTCATTTTGACTATCATAAGTACTCGTAGAACTTTTCGAGGCGAATTTTTCCTCTAGCTGAAGTTAAAAATATTTAAAACCGGCCTCGATTTTTTGCATTCAATAAAAAATAATAATAGGGATTCCTTTCTGTTTGTTCAAGTTGACTTTTCTTCACATTATACCCTGAAACACTTACTACTTAACGCAGCACTTATTTGATGTAAATTGAGCAATGGCAGAGTGGGGATGTTTTCAATATTATTGGAAAAAACTCTCATGTTGTAAATTTTTGCAAAATTAAAACGTATATTACAAACTATGACTTGTCGCTAAATCACACAATTCAATATACAATATACAAAAACACTAATAGTTTCTGAAACAATATAAAATAATAATATCACATATATATATATATTTCATAATGCCATCGTTATTATACAAATATTATTTTATGATTAATAGCAATAAATGGCCAATATCTCGAAAACGGTGAAATGTTGCCTTATGGATAAAAATAGTGGTGTGCCAATCATCCCGCATTATATCTTTTAAAATAAAGTCCTCTATATTATATTGTACAATACAACTACTATAATAAGATAAAACTACCACGTTTGCATCGCTCAGGGTATGCATAGTTGTCTTTGGTTCACTCTGTTCTTAGTAATGCGAATACAGTGCAGTTATGATAGCTGTTCGGTTCTTGGAATTTCAATCTTTTATTGTAAAACGTACAATGAACATGCGTTTGAGTTCATACAAGAATAACTTTATAAATACCAAATAAAATTAACCTTATATAAGTATTTTCCAATACACTTATAATAATAATAATAAGCCTTTATTTTTCGCATATCTCTTCTTACAATGGTTATTAGTATTGTAAGTAAATATAATAAGTATGTATATATCTATATTTAAAAAGTAAATTTAATGAATTAATTGTTAGTTATTATAATTAATATTAGTTTTTGAGATATAGATCCCATTTTCTTGGGTATAGGCCTCCTTCATTTCGCTCCACAAGTCTCTGCTTTTTCCCAAAATAATTTTTTAATGAAGTGAGCCTACCCACTAATTAAATACACTTAAGCAATGATAATTCTGTTATCCTTCTATTGTTAGATAAACATTTCATTTTATATTTCCTATACAGAAATAATTCCATGTTTAAAATTTACATTTATATGGGTCAGACCCATAACTTAAAGAAAATAATTGCTTTTGCAACAACAATCCACTCATGTTCCCTCATAATACAAATCAGTAACGTAAAGCTTAACTATTGACATAAACTTTTTGTTAGTCCGCTTTTTCATATGTACAAATTTTTATATGGTCAAATGCATCTTTGCAATATTTGATAAACGTATAAAACAACTACATATACTATTAAAAATTACATACATTTGATAAATAAAATCAGCCTTTTAATGTTAAAGTATTTCATGTAACGTGAGATGCTTCTAACCTCAATTTAGATTTACATTCATCACTAGAAACTGAATTTACCTAAGTAACTAAAAATAATTTATTTTATGATAATTAAGGAAGAAACTATATTTTTACCCTATATTTGTTTAAAATCCACAATTGCAATTATCACGCTGCCCTGACGACTATTTTAAATTGATATTTATGGAAGTAAAGTATTAAGAAAAATTAACAATCTGAAAAATATAAGGTTGGCAGTTTAAGTACAGGATATAGCGGCTACGAACAAATTTCTAGGTCTCCATTCCATGTATCTATCCTCTAATGGAGTTCAAAAGGTTAATGTGTAGAGTCGGCTTAATAATTTTGCCTAGTAGTTGAAGTCGTCTCTTTTCAGGGTTGATTTCGGTAGTATGGATAATTCCTAATATGTAGTGAGTGTTTGGAAAATGACTAGTAATAATTCCTTATACAATATTGTTGATCACTAAGATTACTTTGCCGTGGAGATATAAAGACTTCTGTACGTTTCACGGTCTAAGAAAGTCCCCAGGTGGTAGTACAGACGAGCGTAATTTATACTGGTCACGCCCGAACCGTGTCACTCCATCTAAATGGCTTTATTCATTTCAACCAAAAGATACGGCCACCGAATATTCGGAAATAAGAAAAATAAAAGAATTAAATAATAAAAAAATAAATATATTTTTTTTTGACATTATATTAAAATTCATAACTTCATTTGCTTAGTTTAGCCGGTATGTTTAATATTTGTAGGTAGTAAAATAGATTAGGCAGTAAAAAGGCTTACAGCACTTTTATAATCATTATTTTTTTGGGTTTTAATACATTAAGACGACTATTCCTAATAATCATAATAAAAATATATTAAAAATAAATAATCGGCTATAAAATTATCGACTCAAAATAATTTATTTATAACAACAAAACCTGCTTTGTTATAACATTGCCCGGCGTTAGATATACCAGTCTTTGTAAGTAATTAAAAACTTTCTATCGCCAGCGTCGTGTCGATGCTATTGTCCAGACTCTAGAGACTTAGAAGGAGAAACGAGTTTTCATTAAACTTGTATCATTTTGAACAGGAACTCTCACCAACTTATCACAAAGCTTTGCTTTGTGTAACTTGATTTACTCAGCTCAAGAAAAAAAGTTTTTTGTCATTATTTTATATTTTCAACTATACTCATACATTTTACCTGAAATTATATAGTTTCTACGTAGCTGTGTATGTACATTCGAGATCTGTGTTACGCATAGCGACATAACCGGCTTACACGAGATCGAGCATATTACGCAACATTGCGCTTTAACAACTGCTATTTTTATTTAAAGTTATTCCTAAAACTGTATTATATAGCATGGCAAAAAATATAAAGCAAATAATAAAATTACGTTCAACACAATCACTATATAAAATTATAACTTACAATTTACACCACAAGACATACCAAATAATCATTATCTATATTCGTTTGTAGTAACACAACGTGGTTTATATTTTATAAATAAAGAAATATATTAAAATTACAAATCATGATAGCCATTGAGTGAAACCTAGAAAAAATGTAATTTTTTGCAAAGAATAAGTTGGCCCCGAAGATTGAAATTAAATCAAATAGATATATCATACATATTGAAAGTGTAGTAATATGATCAATACTGGGTATAATATAATATCTATATAACTGGTATTTGCATAAAATATGAGATTGAGTAGAGAATATGATTACCGTTACTTCGTGTAGAGAAATATTAAAATCCACCGTTGTGTGGGTACTATGGGCATGCCACATGCCATTGTGACGTCACATTTTTGGTCTACACAACAGCTTATTTGAAGTCATTTCAATTCCACTGTCACATTCATGTTCCCGTCGCACTTGACCTTTTTAGGATGACTGCGAACACAGCCGTTTTTGAAAGCATCGATATATATATATATAAACAAAAAAAAAAAAAATTATACATGATGCCTTTAAAATATAAAATCGACTAAGCGGCTGCAAACGTGAAACAGGAAATCGTAAACTAAATTGCATAAAGCTATTGCACAGGTCATCAAATTAGCAAAGTCGTAAGTCTTTACTCATGGCGTCCATAATACGTTTAACAATCTATTGACAAAAACTCCATTCCACACATCATTAACGAAAGTTGTTATATTTCATATACACATATATCGTACCTTGCCGTACTCACCCGTACCGTACTCAAGGGACAGAATAATGCGTTAGTAACTTAAAATTTTAACTATATACAGGAACGGAAAAATTCAGCGTTTATTTCACTTATTAAAATATAAAGAGGTACTTATGTAATTAAGGTATCTGTTACATGTTTTTTAAAATAAGTAATTGAACTCTTAAAAACATATCAGATGTTTGTCGTCTTTCGTAATCGTAACTAAATCACGATATTATAATATTAGATATATTTCGAATTTATGCACTCATTTCTTAATAGTTTAACACAAGTAAGTGGTATAAATAAATAAAATAAAGGTTATTACCTAATTTACGATTTTACAAATAATAATGCGCATTGGGTATGAAATGCTAATTAATTCTAAGTAATATTTGGCGTAAATTAATGATTAGGATATTTTTTTTATTTATATCAATTATTTATTCAGAACTTAAATTATTTTTATTTAAACTATGAACAATTGATTAGCTAATATTTTATCAAACATTTAACAAGCCAGCTTAGATGTTTATAATAATGTTGTAATGCTTAAACCATAATCAGTCTATAAATTACTAAAGTGCCAACAATTGTCAATATAAAATATAATGCCCGATATATTTTTGTCAACTAATTCACAACTATTGCATGTACTAATTTCTACATCACCGTGTTTGGGTTTATCTAATCAAAAATAAATAGAAGAATAAGAATACTTTTGTGTTTTAAAGAATAGGGATACCTGAGATGGATGTCTAAAGAGTTTGCAATAAATGTGTTGATTTTTAGTTGTCGTAAGGTACCTTTGCTGATCTGATCTGAATACCTGTGAATATCGACACTGTGATTGTGATTATGAAACAATTTATATTTCATTTATATATAAAAAAAATTAATGGGTTTTATAAAATCGATTAAAACTTAATGACGAAGGAAATGGTAAACCTAATTTTCGTATGCTCCTTTATCTAAATCTTTCTCTTATATAATAAACTCCGTAAAAATCCTGGTATAAAGAAAATAGTCGTATTTTAACTGCGCTCAAGATTTGCCCTGATGCTTTTTGAAATAACTGTCTTAAGGCACTGCGGCTTTTTCTAGTTATTATACTAAAACTTGACATTAGAGCTTTAGAAATATGGGTGTTTAAGCTCGATCTTTTTTTGCATATTGGGCTAATATATCTTATTGATAATAAAGATATTCATTAATAAAGAGATCATATATATTACAGAAATGAAAAACTTGTCCTTAATGGAAATAATTTATTTAACAAAAATAAATGCCGCGTAAATCTAACGTTACTACTCGATAATTCATTCCGCCCTTGCAAACCGTATTTGTTGGTATCTATGTTCCGGTGTCAAATATACCACGATCAAGATAACTATCATATATGTAATACATAAGCTTTTAACATAAATTAAAATTATATCCAATTAGTTTTTATTAATTTAATCATATTGTTAATTGTAAATTTCATATAAAGTAAATGAAATTTTCAGCCCAGGTCATTCGGCCTCAGAATTTTCGAAATATTTAAACGATGTCTATTTGTAACGTTTCTATATCTATTTGCCGTTTCTTAGGAGATATAATAAAGACTTTGATTGAACTTTTTTGCTATATTGCACATAATAATTTTGTTTATCTCTTATAGAAATATTGATTAGCAAATATGAAGCTAGTTAAAATTAATTAAAACAACTGCTGGTATTTATCATACACTTATCCATAAATATACATGAAAGGTCAATCTGTTTAACATAGAGTGATGTAACTATAAAAACCTCGAATAACATTAAATTATTTGCAAACTACCCTGGCCTTTACATTTATTACCTCAAAGACATTCCTGACATTCTACACCAAGGATAATGCATAATGCACGCCAGACTAGATAGCTCCGCATAATACATTCTACTCTAGCTATTTTACATAAAATTATAGAGTTTAGTCAACAATGTAGCATCTCAAAGGAGATATGCCATCGCAGCTTATGAAATGTTCAACTCAACTAACCTATACCTACTTAACTTAATAAATTTGCAAAAAGTTAAAGATTGTTAGAAATATGAAATATGATCCCTGAAAATCCTCTATATCACAAATTAAAAAAGTGTTGAAAAGGCGTTTGTGTGTTAAAGGTTATTACCTAATTTACGATTATGAAATGCACGCTCCAATCTATTTCAAAGATAACATTGGTACACTAACCAACAAAATTTGCGAGTTACAGTTACAGCCAGACACTTTACAATTACGACTCATTGGCGCAGCATTAATTGTAATAAAGTCACACGATTAACTTTTTTTTTAATAGGCTCTTAAAATCATTCCGAGAACCTTCTAGTACTATATTTAAACATTTGAGTATGTAAATGCGTATTTTTTTTACTTATAAACAATAAGACAGCTATTAATAACATTACTACAAATTGTAATGCCGCTTCTCGCAAGCTTGTTTTATTCACAAAGTAGACGTTACGAAGTAACGGGCAAATTGTAAATAAAGTGTAAAGAAACCTCGTTAAAACTTTTTAAGGGCATTTGCTGAAAGTCATTGTCGCGTTATTGTTTCAAAGAAGATTATAAATCTATTTTTATTTAACACTGAACTGTATTACATCAGCTAGTAGCTTAGCACTCTTGCCATGGAATTATGAAGCGATGTCAAATTATAAATTTAGAAAATACTGATACTGATACTTTTATAAAACTCCATTTCTATATCGCATATGGTTTAGTTGACCTTTCCATATATGTTAAATTTTACATGTTAACAAGAATTCAAAGATCCCATCGTGTTCAACAAATTCTTCTAAGGCAGCATTTACTTATGTCTTATCAGCTGCCTGCAACTTTACCTTCTTCCATTCCCTCAAAGTTGTCATTGCATATACATATATATTGCATGTACAGACAATTATTTTAATAATTAATTATAATAAACATATTTTACCGATTCAATACGGTTTTACAGCAGGCGTCCTGCTCTTCAAATATATAAACATTTTAAAAATTCATATCTTGTTATTATATTTTAAACACCTTAAATTGCGTTTTAATAATATTTTGGATTTAAAATTACGGACACACTGCTAGTTCTGGAGGTTATAGAAACAGACTGGCATAAAAAAATAAAATATATTTCAAACTTAACTTCTAAAACAAACGGTAACAAAATATAACTCTTGTTCTATTAAAACTTCTAATGCGTTATACTATTTAGAACGACCCCACTATTTACTATCTATTACAATCTAACCCAAACCAATTAGTCTGGGAAGACTTACGTGAGTGAGAAAATCAACTGATATAATGTCGGTCAAACGTATTGTGAAAATATTAGTTTAATACATTCGAAAGCATCATTCCCATTTTTCTATTTATATTGCGACACTGGCCAGTAAACTGCACAGTTTTGATTTCTAAAAGAGTGTAAATTTTAAATGGTTATATGGATACTGTCTTCTTATTTATTTAATGCATCATTATATCATAAGCGATATTTTTTTTATTTGAATATCGATAAATCTTTGATATGATCTATAAAATGAACAGATTCGATTCAATATAATAAATAACTTACACTTTTTTCAAACTATTTTATTGAGACATTCATGAAAAAAAGCTTAGCTAAATTAACTGATTTCTACAAGATTCAGTAATACATGTCTTAGTGTATGTCATTCTAGAGATATTTTAAGAAACAAATATAGCCGGCTTAATATACAACTTTATAAATAGTTGAACTTGTTCTGTGATCACTGGATACTAAAGCGGGAATTCAAAAACGTAACGTCGATGTATAGCAGCACCAAAATATATATACCGACAAAGGCTTACCGTTAAAATTGCCAAAAATTTATTGAAAACATTGGTATCGTATACCAAGACTAGATAAGTATAGTTAGTGCTTATAGTTTTACACGCATATTTGGAAAGTTTTCTCTGTATGTAACAATTTTTAATTGAATTAGCTACTTCAATGACCTTCCGTAATATTTATCGCGATGCCGTACGATAAGATTCTGTAACATATAACGTCGTAGCGCAAGTTTCTGCAAACATTTCTTTCAATTACTACTTTCTGGGTTACACATCCGGAATTTTAAAAATATAACACATTTTTCGGAGCCCTATGCTAGTGAAGCTATTATCTCTAGTATTTATTTATTTTCTCGTAAAGTTTTTGTGTGTGTTTATATTCTGTAAACACTAGCCGCTCACGTTTACAGAGAAGCTTTAATAAATTATTATATACGACAACACGCGTCTAAAAATAATTATTTGTGGATATGTAATAGAAAAATTACATCGGAATCGCGGTAGTGGCGGACGTCATAGTGAGGCGGGTAGTAAAATACGAAACCAGGAACAATTCGCGGTTTGGTTTACAACGTTGCCGAAGGTGTATTAATTATAAAATCTCTTCATAAAAGCGTAACCAGGCTACGGTTGCAATAGGCACACGCGCCCTTGGTGAACACACAATAAAATGTATTTTTGGCCCGGTCCATTGCCAACCGCAGCGCAACGGCCGCGGCGAAAGAAATACGCCGGCCACGAAGCACCGTTGGGTTCGCCTCGTAAATTTTAATTTATGTGTAGAAAAGTTGCATATAAGACGCTAGTACTAGACCTGTATACTTAGTGCTTAGCCTCCGTGTGACAAAGTTATGCGTGAGCCGCCATTTCGACTAGATTACTCTTTTAAAAAACTCACTCTCACAAATTACTTAAAGATAAATAAAAGGATCTGTAATAATAACATTGACAATTAATAACACGTGCGAAAATATCTAGTAAGTAATTATTGCCAAAGGTCAATAGCATTTGTTCGTGTTTTATATTTATAGATTGCGATACTATTATTGTCAAGTAAATAAAAACGTGAATGAATCACATGACACAAAATTGGGACTATTGTCTTATTACTATTTACAGAGCATAAATTAATTTTATCTGCACTATTATGTCATGTGGAGGCCATTGTGGCACAGTGGAACATCGTCTGACTGTAAGCGCAATTGGTTGTGGGTTCGATTCTCACTCCGGGGAATGATTATATTCAAATTACTAGTTACTTACGGCTTCGTCCACGTTGACTATATCTGTTTCGTATTTTCGGCGGCATTTTTTGTAAAACAATGAAATTCCTAGAAAACCTAAAAATGAAATTCATCCCAAGACCTGTATAAAGTATCATCACAATCGGCTTAGCAGTTTGGTCGTGAAGTGGTCACAGACAAACAGACAGTTGCTTTCACATTTATAATATTATAGTTGGGATTTTCATTGCTCCGCTCTGGTATTTAAGACAAAGCGTGGCGGTCAGTTTCACCACTCAATACGCTATGCGTCGAAAATTGGAGAAAAAAAGGGGGAAATTGTATTTATAATTATGATATGTTTACAGTTAGGTACTTCACAAGATTGAATGTCGTTGCACTTATCATTATTGAATTCTTATTGCAATTCTCATTACTTACAAACACAAGTTCATTTAGATTCCGGTTTAATTAGCAAATGCAAGGTTTCATAGATATTATTGCTTTAAAGATATACACATATATAAAATATAAATGTACCCAATTAAAACAAGCGGTTTATAGAAGTATGAAATACAATACATTATGTAAAATGTGATTCGATGATGTTTTATACAGTAAATATATATGAAGCATAATACAAGCATACCGAGTGTGTATGAATTTATCAAATGTCTTTATTTATAGTCGTTTAATTTTTTTAACATTTGTTAGGGTTATTCACACACTTAGGATAAGAAATTCATTTTTTGAAAACGTATTCAACCTTTTAACTTAGTGGGATTCAAACCCGGATGGGGTTTGAATCCAGAAATCTTGGAAACGAAATTCTTATAGTCTATAATTTTTGTTATTACAATCTCTGTAGAGAGTTTCCAAAAGGTTCGGGTACAAAATCCCGCTACGTTCAACTTTCCAAAAATGTTTTACATATCCTAAATATGTTAATGACACTTTAAAAAATATTGAACTATTTTATAATAGATATACATATATATATATAATTCTAACCAATACAGCAGCAGCGGCCAAATCGATTAAGTTAGTTGAAACTCTATTTCCGACGGTTACTTCAGTCGTATTGCAAAAAGTCTATGTTATAAGTATTTTTTCTGACTTTCTTGTTAAAAGTACGTCGAGTGGTTGAAATTTTTGACAGCAACATTTATAAGCTGCACTAATAACGTTAAGAAAATAGCTTAAAAAAGTAATGAAAAGATAAAAAAATCTTTTCAAATTAGCTCTTAAACCACTTTTCAATAATTGAGTCAGAAGCAATTCACATAGACGTCTTGAGAGCACTTCGTTAAAACTTACTCGTTAACGCGTTTTTGAATTATAAGTACTTATAATTTCTGAGGCTGCTTTAGCAGGAGCAGTGGTCAAAAGGCAAAGCTTGAACTTTTATTATCTCAAGTACTTTCAAATTTAAATGTTTCCATATTAAGTCATCATATCAATATGATTTTTTTGTTACATAATTTAACCAGTTTTATTTTAAGTAGAATATTTACTATTTACCTTATCAGCTAAAATTAATACAAGAGAAAGACCAAATTTATAAGCAAGAGACCTACTCGCGACTTCGAATGCGTGAACTATAGCTGTTTCGTATTTTTTGGTGGCCTTTTCGTAAAATAAAGAAATTCCTGGAAAAGCTAAAAAAAATTAGAGACAAAAATGGTCTTTATTTATCTCTAGTCAAGTACCTGTATATAAAATTTCGTCATAATCAGTTCAGTGGCTCGGCCGTGATGTTATCATACACAGACAGACAGAAGTAATTCTTACTTTCGTATGTATAATATTAGTATGGATAAAGTGGGATTTTTTTTTGTCTCTAAGTCTTTCACATAAGACGATTGTAATTTTTTTCAGCTTCACGTTTTTCTCTCGGCAAAAATGACTTAGTAACACTCCGTTCTCAGCATTCCACCTGAATGCGAGACGTTGCATATTGAATGCCGAACCTTCTCTTTTTTAGGATCACCATCCATCTTTGTCATACCGTAGAGAAAAATTTAAAATAATACAAATATGACCATTCTTTGAAGTGGCAATCGAACCCACAACCATCGGTGCATTTACTTTCAGACGTATCCCATTATGCCACAATGGCCCCAAAGTTCAATAATTTTTGAAAACTGCCTACCATACTTAACAATTTTCATTAATGAAACATTTATATCTATTATATCTTAAGTTCAGCCCAGGACTAAAAGCTATGCAACAAAAAACTACTAATACAACAAAATATTGTTAAAATTGAAACTTGAACCAAAAATTTATTATAATTCTCTCTTAAACTTACACATTAGATGTTTTAGACGATTCTTATATTATTTTCGGCTTAAGGCTTTTTTCTCCTTCTGCCCGAATTTGAGTCGTTTTGAATTAAAAGCAGAAATTCAATATTCTATTACTAATTTTACTTCCTCGTAAATTGCTTTTTCGTAAGTATTTTCAATGTACAAGCACATATTTTTTACTGTTTTATTATAATATACTATACAAGATATATTTATAAAGACGGTATATAATAATGTCGCTATCTCTATGATAAACTAATTAAATCCAATATGGAATTAATAGACAATACATAAATATGATATGTAGGTTTAAGTATATTCTATAGATATGTTTTTCAATATGTACAATGTATTGAACTTGGAAATCGGAAGACATTTTACCTTTTAAAATAATATTATAGGAACAATTACATAAAAACCCTAGTCACCCAATATAAAACCTAGTCTACAAAGTGTCAACTTGTCAATTCATTAAGCAATCTGCACAATCGGGCTTGCCTGGAACGTTTATATATATATATATATATGATTTAATTAATTCAATTCAATGTGCTTAATTCTGTACATTCATTGCATTATACTATATTTTCAATATTTTCTTGTGATGTACTGAAGTATATAAAACACATCTATCGATTGTTTTTTGTCGGATAGTAGATTTTTTTCACACACAAACGCGCTATAAATATCATACAATATTTCCATAGATTCCATTTTTATTTGATTTATAAAATATGATACATCGTATAGGAAGTAGAGAATATAAAACTCGCTCACCGGACTTGGAAGTGAAAAGGCGCGGAGATCGATTTATAAGCGTGCAGCATCCGCAGTATACCCGCAATATGCTATTGTCGAAACTATTGCTGAAATATGCGTAGCATAACCGACCAACGTTTATTGTCATGTGTTTTTTTTTTTTTATTTGTTACAATTTTACGTATTACACGAATAAATTAGAGATATAAATACTAAGTCGCAAACACATGTATCACTGATAGTATAGTACCGCGTTTCAGGTTATTACTAATTCTAGTCCGGTTACACATTACATACTTTGTTTAGCGGAAAAGGTCTTAAATAAATTTATAGTAGATACATCTCTAGGATACTAAAGTTTTAAATGTATACGAACTTTCGCCTTAGTTCTCAGAAGGCCGCAACTTAGGCAACTCTTTAGTAGAATAATTTACGCAGTTCGAATACTAAGTGTGACTAGCCTTTTAGTATGAATATGTAAAAAAGGAATATGTCAGAATTAACTTCTTATGTTTAAAGAATTAAGTATTTTTCAAATGTTATATTTTATAACATCCGTTCAAAAATGTATACATTCATCAAGTAGAAAAATAAGTAATATATATATAATTTTATTACGAGCTTCCAGTATGTATTGACAACTAAGGAAGAGGATACATATAGCGTTGATGTCCAAGCATCAACATTACTTTCTGGCACGTTCGTGATCTCGACCCCTGCTCGGTCAGGTGACATGAATGGCACACCCGCACCTCGTTAGGCAAAGTGCATTGCTTCTCGACCTTGGCCCCATTGCAAGGAGGGTTCGTAGGTTGATGTTAGACATATAGTTTTTAGATTGTATGCATTATTAAATTATAATTAAAATAAATGGCGACACCGCACGTTCGCGGTCAAGACCACCTTTGTATGATATCAGCATCAAAATCTGCAACTATTAAATAATATTAAAAGCTTTTGTTAATTTGAATATATTACATTGACTTTTTTATTACATTACTCATAGGTTATGGCGTATCATAGAGTAATATACTTTATGGCGTGTATTCAATTTCCTTTAACAAGATATATATATAAGTAATGTTTCTGAATCTGCGAACGATGAGTTTTATATTATTGACTAAAAGTATTACCAAACGTTTATCATTTTTATTATACAAATATACGGTACACTACATGGCTAATAGCTATTTCGTATTTTCACGCGATCTTACCTAAATCACAAACTGCTCAGTTTTATAATTTTGTTAAATTATGGCAACAATATTGTCTGAATTGATAAAATAAAATATGTTTAAATAAAAGAGGAAGAATTTGTTTTCCATTTCTGAATCATACTACCGAAATAAAAAATCATTTCAATCTAAATGAATATAGTCACCGAACAATACAATCTACAGACTTGGATATCCCAATTAGTTAATACTTACAATGTTGTCAGGAAATTAGAATTTAATTATCACAAAAATAGTGTATTTTTTTAAATTGATCCCTTTTTTCAATTCATGGCCTGATTTTGCGATGACAAGTGTAAAATAATCTGCAGATGTCACTGCCATGTTCAAATTGAAATATCATATTTATGTTATTTATAACATATATTTTTTTTAATAACATTTGTGTTAAAAAAAGGTATTTACCTTTTTTTATAACCCGTAGGTGTGCAATAACATAATGTTTCTTAAAATTAACTATTTTGCAAAATCTTGAATTTAGTGTATTGTCAGAGCTTGAAATGAACACACTAGTTAGTAGCTGAGCGTAAATATTTCTTTCTTATTCATAGATAGTAACAATTTTATCGTGAAATGCCTAAAAAAACTGAACCTAATTCAGAACAGCAACTAAAAATTAAGAGTTTGCAGGAACAAGCCATGTCACAAGTAAAATGTTCTGTAATAAATCGATCTGAACAGACCGTCTTCATGAAAACAGGCCAAGAACAAGCAGAAAAAGGGTTACTACGATACAAACCTGTGAGTGTACATACCGTTATAAGAAGGCTTCTTTAAGCTGGGTTCAAACAGCGAAAGTATCAAAATCCAGCAAAACAACGCGACTTGTCATCTCTTACTCTGCTTACTATAGAGTAAGCCATAGGGCCTACTCTATAGTAAAGTATAGTAAGTATATAAGAGTAGGCCATAGGGCCTGGACGAATGAAAACGGCGTAGACCTTTTAGACTGGCCACCACAATCACCCTACCTCAATCCAATTGAGGTTCTTTGGTTAATTTTAAAGAAAAATATACGATAATACAATGACCAACAAAACTTTCTTACTGGCGGCAACAAAACAAGAATGGAAAGAAATAACACACGAATAATGTTTTGAGTTGGTTGAAATTATGCCAAAAATAGTGGCTGCTGTTATGAAGTCAAAAAATGGACCTACAAAATATTAATTTAATTAAGATAATAATAAAATGATAAGTTCTTTGATTTTCGCGATTATTACACATTTTGAAATGAAACTATTTTAACCGGATTAATCTCGTATAATTTTGGTATTCGATAAAACATACATACAGGTAGTCTACCTGTGACCATGGACTACTGTTAAGTGTTCGAAACGTAGGGTTCTAAAAATGTATTCTATTAATAAAAACTAAATTAAATTTTGTTTCGTTCTTTTGAAAAATCTAAGCGAGCACAATTGAAGTATTTTTGTTTTATACTATGTAATTAATGTAATGTGAAATTTGACTGAAATAATCAAGGTGTTGCGCTGGCTGCCATTACTATGTATTTTCAAATGGATGTGCAATTTAATTTTTGCCGGTATTATTACTATAATTATATGATAAAAAAATAGCTTCACTTGCAATTGATTAATCTGTTATTCAGATAATTTATTTCCGAAGGTTTATAATACGAACCATTCTAATTAAGTATTTGTATAATAGAGAAATCTCCATATTTTATGATAAAACGATTTTCCACCGCTTACGGAAATGTTTATTATAAAAAGGTCTATGGTGACTTTTTACCCATTAATATGAATATTAATATATCGGCTAATAGTAACGACACTGACTCGGATGCATACCTTGACCTTCTGTCCTCTCATGGTCTACTACATACCCACTTACTTCCAATTCGAAATTCTAATAACCCCGATCACGTGATATCGAATATATTAATACTATTCTTATTCCTCATTCTATTATAACATACAATGCTCTAGTTATATTTGGCTGCGAATTTAAAATGGAAACCTACTCTGTTAAGCAGACCATTAAACGGATGGATGAAATAACCTATCCAGCGGAAGCAGAAAATTATGATTTATCTCATATTCTTCTGGGTGACGCAGACTAGGTTGCCGCAACACTAACAAATTCAGTTGCTAAGATTGTTGGAAACAACATCAGTCACGGCTATCACGGTTTCTAGTAAAAACAAATGTATACTCGAGCCCTGCTTGAACCTTATTACGTGGCAACGAAGACAACACCAGATAACGCTGCATTGGTTACAATTTACCGTAGATATATATATCTTTTTGTGATTACTTAAATTGAAACGACCGAAAACAGATTTTGATCAAGACCGTGATATGAAAAAGTAAAAAATAACACTAGAGCCACATGGGAACTTATAAAAAAAAAACTTGTAATATAAATAAATCAGCGCAAACATCTGTTGACCGCTGCAAAAAACCGTTATCCAGCTGTTTGTGAGGATAATAAATATTTCGGTTCTATTGGTAGTAACCTTGCTATGAAATTTAACGACTGTTAGTCACATTTATCTAACATCTCGGTCAATTGTCAATCTCACCCGTCGACGTCAATATCACTATACAGCACTTGTTATACTGAAGTGGATATATTTTTAAGAATGTGTAGTAAATTAAGTAACATATATACTTAAAAAACTAAAATGAATTTTCTTCGCTAAAGACTGCATTATACATTATATATACTATATTATGATTCTTGTACACACTATATTATCATACTTGTTGAGGGTCCAGAGATCTATTATCCACATTATGTTGTATAAGCCTCTACTCTTCTTTAGTATTCTTTGTTAGAAATCTATTTTTACTCAACACCGTAACACTTACAAACACCTTTTAATAAACAGCTTGTCAACGTTAAACGTAGATCTGACTTAGTTTGTAAAACTGACTACAGTAGCCTGGCTCTATGTAGGAAGCATTATAAATACATGGGTCCAAATATACTCGTATACAACAGGGTTAATAAGGATGTAAGTCTACCGTTCTCTCCGATATTGAAAACGTATTACCTTAAATTGGTGTTACCACCATACTTGCTTGACATATCAGAAAATTGAAAATCTCCTTATATGACACAATTACGCAAGAACAGGCACACACACACAAACACAAGAATATATATTTTATTTAAGTAACTTTAGTGTTTGGTATGTCTAATAATGTATACGGGTAATATTGGGAATTTGATTAGTAATTTTCTGGAGGATAGCGTTAATGACTACAACACTTTTGAACTATAGTAGCCATTATCGAACTAATCTACGTGTAATGTTTATATATATATATATATATATATTGTACATACATAGTAAGTAATTTGAATGCTTTATTTTTTCTCTTCGAAAGCTAAACCGAATGTCAGGAAAAAAACTATATTGTATGTACTTCTGGACTATAACCTACTTTAGGCACATTCGTGTTCGCTTAACGTATTATTTCAAATCCTTTTTCTCCGGGGGTGCAGTTGTTGTCAGTAGGGTACTAAAAAGTAACTCAATTCCAGTAACTTCAAATTTGGGATAGTTGTTTACTACGCACTTAGTTAAAATTTAGACAATACTAAAGTCCAAACATAAATTAAGATGCACAATTTTAAAGCTAACAAATTATTACTATCTCTAAGCTCACTACGCAGCACGCTTTGTAATTACCATATTCATCTCGTCGAGAAAATTTTTAATATTTTTATGTGTAGGAAGGTTCCTATTTTATTTTAACTCTAGTCTGTTGTATTGTTCTCCTATCTAAAACCGTTTATGAAATTAACCTTTTGACCCAGCACAGGGCCCTTTTATTTTTTTATAGTGATGAAACCGGATATGGTTTAATTTTTTGGTGGGTTTGAATGACAATACACCATGGGATATTACCAGAATATATCTTCACGCGACTCTTAGACCTTGATAAAGCTCTAAAGGGTTCCTTTCTAAATAGCCCTACGCATCATTTTAATGTTTTTATGACAAACAGGGTTTTATTGAAATCATATATTAGGAAAGACTAATTTAGATGAGGCATTTGAAAATATTTTTGCGATAAAGAGAACGCAGACCTTTTATACCTAAGTGCTGGTCTACTACTATTCTAAACTATATAGCTATGTTATAATAAAACAATGAAAAATCTGAAACCCCATATTTCTAAACTCGGACCTTGAATAATATTTACGCTAATGTTTGTAATGGCTTAACAATGGTCATTTTTAAAGGTGTCCTGAACATTTGTCCTTATTTATAACTCTACGAGAATTTTTCTAACCTTGCATTTATATTCAAAGGAGTCTTTATAAAAAAATGATGAGCACACATTTTTCCGTATGCCAGTGGTGCATCTATTGTTGTCCATGTTATCATGTGCTTAATGCTTTATGTTGCTGCTTGCTTCTGGTATGACTGCTGCCGGTTCATGCAATGCTAGGCACTAGCGGAAATATTCTACAAGCGCGCCAATAATGAGCCTCATTGTGAGTGCATTCCGCTCTGTGTATTTGTAAAATTCCACCCGACCATCTACTACAATCGTGCGAATTATTACTAGCTTATAAAATAATAACATTAACTGTACCAAACAAATTGGTGTGTTCTGATCTCAAAATATTAATGGATAAGATTGTAATTTATCTTGATACGATAAAATTCTCTAGACTGTTTATAAAGTGGAGCTCACGACAAAACTGTTAGTATATTCTTTCTTTCCCGGTTCGTGACCATTAAACCAACACTGCAATTTGTCAGAGACAATTTCGCTGATTCGCTGGTAGTTATTACTAAACGTATTTAACTAAATGTCTACATTAAAGTTAATGTCTTTTTATCGTGTCTTCTCTATCGACTTCAGTCGTTTACTGTCTATTAAAAATTTACTTAAATTTTTTATTCATCTTTAATTTAAATATTAAAATTTTATTACATTAAACTGTTGCGTGTTAAACTGTAAAAGTTATCAGTCGTTCACCACAAAACTCTTTTTTGCTCATCTGCAGCAGCAGCATCAGTAATTGATTTTAATTAAAACAATTTGAATGCGGTGTGTTGATTTTTTACAGAACTATTTCTGTTGCGTTTCCGACTTACTGTAACAAAGTAAAGTAACGATTTTGCGTTTTCTATGTATTTATATATAAACAAAGGGACTTATTTCATTTGGAATTTTTAAAGAATTTCTTATTGTCACCATGCCGTTTTGTATATTTTATGTATAAATATTAAGTATTATTTTAACTGAACAAGTATTAGCATCGTATGGTGTTTACGCCTGAAAAAATAAAACACTATCAATAAAACAGTATCAAAATATTATTTTTGACATAAATACGCCAATCTAACTGCCTTGTCTAATATGCCATGAATTAAATGTTTCTAATAAGAATGTAGTGTGTTCCATCTTCTTAGTAGTTGCGGTCTCTTATCGCAATAATTTAATTAGGTATCAGAGGGAATGAGCCTAGAATCTATGACAAAATTGTATGGAATATTAACAATTAAAGACATTAATTTCAATCTGTTTGTAATCTGACTTATTTTACAATTCTTACAGTTTTTAAAACCATAACATAGTAGTACAAACAGTTACAATATATATAGTTTTTTTTTTACTTTTGTATACTACCAAACTGCTAAAGAATAGTGTAGTAGGTTAATCAGTTAAATCTAAAAGCTGTAGCCAATAATGTAAAATATCTGACGTTAGGTTTTCATTTACAGGTCAGTGGCTTGAAGTTCGAAACTCAACTTCGAACACTCAACCAATTCCCTGAGACACTGCTAGGAGACCCATCAAGGAGGATTAGATACTTTGATCCTCTGAGGTACCATTATTTCATATCAATTTCACTGAATTTATAAATAAGTACATTTATGCCACTTCTATGACAAGTATCATATTATATTGCTTGAAAATAAATAATATTGAACTTTTATAAAACGCAAAAACTGACTTTTTTAAAGTAAATTTATTAGAGTAACCTAACTCATAATGTGTGTTGCAGGAACGAATATTTCTTTGATAGAAATCGGCCGTCCTTCGACGCCATCCTGTATTATTACCAGAGTGGCGGCCGTCTGCGCCGCCCTGTGAACGTCCCATTGGATGTATTTTCCGAAGAAATCAAGTTCTACGAGCTGGGTGAACAAGCTACCAACAAATTCCGGTTAGTGTAATCGACATTTATTGATTTTTAATATTTTTAGATATTACTATTTTTAACTTTATTTAGATGTGTTTTGAATATGTACTACACACTATGTAGATAATTACTCTAAAGTTATTAATTGAATAAAATTATAGCTGAATAAATATTCAATAAATATGTATTTGTCATTATATGCTCATAGCTTAATTGGCAAACTAATCTCGTCATTTTTATTTCAGTGAGGATGAAGGTTTCATCAAGGAGGAGGAGAAACCTCTTCCTTCAAATGAACGTCAACGTAAAATCTGGCTGTTATTCGAATACCCCGAAAGCTCCCAGGCTGCCCGAGTAGTCGCTATCATCTCCGTTTTCGTAATTTTACTATCTATTGTCATCTTTTGTCTTGAGACTCTACCGGAATTCAAGCACTACAAAGTATTTAACACTACTACCAATGGTACAAAGATTGAAGAAGATGAAGTGCCTGACATTACTGATCCTTTCTTCCTCATAGAAACACTTTGTATCATCTGGTTTACTTTTGAACTGATAGTGCGTTTCCTGGCGTGTCCAAATAAATTCAACTTTTTCCGCGACGTGATGAACATTATAGATATAATTGCTATAATACCTTACTTTATCACTCTCGCGACCGTCGTTGCTGAAGAAGAGGATACTCTGAACCTTCCAAGGGCTCCTGTTTCACCTCAAGATAAATCTACCAATCAAGCTATGAGTCTTGCAATACTACGGGTGATTCGTCTTGTGCGGGTCTTTCGAATCTTTAAGCTCTCTCGTCACTCTAAAGGCTTACAGATCTTAGGCAGAACGCTGAAAGCATCTATGAGAGAACTTGGACTTTTAATATTTTTCCTCTTCATTGGTAAGTTTCATTTAAAATATTTGGAATTCATTTTTATTTTAAATATAAACATGTAGTAATTGTATATGAATGTTCAAATTTGATTACCATAATCAAAACTCCAGACAATTATTTCATAGTTGATAAATTATTATAATCTTATTAGTAAGGAATTTAAAACAAAAGGTTATCTAAGTGCAGGACAAAAGTTAGTGTCTTAGGCTAAGAAAATATAGTATAGATAGGTAGATATCGCCTAGCCGGGTGGGTATCCCTCGACACGCAGTAAAGCAGCCTCGGAGCAGAACGGTGCGGGCAAACTAGGGGCGCTGCTGCACCAAATATTTTATTTTCACAGGAGTGGTCGTGTTTTCAAGCGCAGTATTTTTTGCGGATAAAGATTGTCCTGATTCCAACTTTTCCTCTATACCTGATGCGTTTTGGTGGGCCGTCATAACAATGACCACTGTCGGCTATGGAGATATGAGGTAACCGCGTCTCGTAACCCGCCCGGCACCTGCCTGCAGTCGCTCCCTCGCTCGCACTGTGTATCCCACTGTATCGCATACAAATGTGCTTTAAGGTGTGGTGCTGTTTTCGTCTGCGGTCTACTTCGCTGAAGCGGGCAGCGAAAACAGCTTCTTCAAGTCCATACCTGATGCGTTTTGGTGGGCGGTCGTGACAATGACGACCGTAGGATACGGCGACATGACGTATGACATACAACGACTTCAACCTAAATATCATTTATGCCTTACGTCATTTTTTCATTTTTTCCTACAATTTTACATCAGCATCTTAACACATTTGTGAATTTCTTTCGCAACATCATATAAATACATAAGCTTTAACTTTATTTTACCGACGACTCGCCTAGAGAATATAACAAACCCCACTTATACTTTCCACTTCTACAAATAAATGCACGTGCCAAACGTTTTGCAGTAAGCATTTACTTATCACATTCTATAGTTATCGACCTACCTGAACTTTTACAATTTTACATGGAAGCATAGGTGTAAAACTTTTCATTCACAAAATTATTATATTTACCAAATGACATCATTATAGCGTGTACATTTTTCAAGATCCGTCGTCGGTGTGACAATCGCCCTTTCCAAATCGTAATCAACTTAAAATGCTTGATTAGTTTTAAACTTCAACTATGATAAAGACACAGAATTTGAATAGCATGGGACAATATCGATCCTAATATCTAGTTGAAGTGATGCTGTCGGTGTCTCGGTGTTCACCTTCTATCTAAGTGTGCTCCTATTGTACCGCTTTTGCTAAATTTTCAATGTTTTCCTGTCAGATGTTATCGTTGTTGTGATTGTTATTATGGACTTAAGTGCTTATCCGAAATTTTCATATAAAAGAGTTATGTTATTACCACTTATGTTGACATCATTAGAACAATTATTATTAATCACTAAACTCACATTTCAATTATTTTGCTATTTCACCCAGTGCTAAAGTCCACCCGGATATATCACATTCATCCCAACCATTTTTAAAGTTCAATTTTAAACATATTTATAATAAAATTTACACGTGCTCCTATGTAAAATTGTTACTCAATATATCATCGCTTTTTTATTACATTTACATTAAGTGTTTAATTTTTACACCATTTTTGATGTAGGAAATATTTGTGATCATTGTACTTAGACGTAAAGTGGCATATAGCATGTCTGCAACCAACATCATTTTATGTTCTGGCTATAGTACATAGTTTTATTATTCTAAGTATATTTGTAAGAATGTTCAATATTATCATGAATTAATTGTATTTCTCTCTTATAATATGTCCAAAATAGGTTCAAGACTCTGCACATTAAAAGTGTTAATAGAATGTATAATGTGTTCTAGCAAGCGAATTAATTTTCTGTTAATACGTTTAAGACTGGAGTTTTGGTTATTTTGGACATTACGCTGGCATTAAAGTTCTGCTGTGCGATGAACTGGTTAGAGTCTCGCTTGCGTGTGTGAATGGTGATGTTTGTTATGGTATTGCAAATCCCAAAAATTATGCGAAAGTATTAAATTTACTAATTTTTTCATGTAATTTAACGTGGTCATTAGTTTTTTATTAGAATTATTAGTGCATATAGCTATTGTTTTGGCCATGTGCCAAATCACTAAAGTTATTTGATGGGTGCCTAATATAATTTTTCCATTAGGCCTGTTGGAGTGTGGGGCAAAATCGTGGGATCACTTTGCGCAATCGCTGGTGTACTCACTATTGCGCTGCCCGTGCCGGTCATCGTGTCCAACTTCAACTACTTCTATCATCGGGAGACGGACCAAGAAGAAATGCAGTCGCAAAACTTTAACCACGTCACTAGCTGCCCATATCTTCCAGGGACCATGGGCGAGCCCTATTTAAGTATGTCTATTTAAAAATCTGTTTATGTTTCACACTTTTAAATTTATTTATGTGTAGAAAAGTAGCAAAGTACATGTTTATTTTATTTTAAATTTACACTGTTCTTTTTTTTTTTATTTCCGCATGCAAAATCGGCCACAACGGAACTTACTTGCATGTTTCGCTTTTTATAATTTGTTTCTTTTATGTTAATTTTCCATACTTTCAGGTGGAAAGGACGACGAGAGAGACGAGCTCTGCAGTGATCATTGACTTTACGATAGTGTTGTGCGTTTGTTTGTTTAGTGAGATTTAGTTTTATCGAAACAGACGTTCTTGTGATATTATCATAAGGCAAGAAGTACGGTGTTTATGTAAATAGTAGGTTAAGTTATGTGAAAATGCCATATTGGGTACTGTTATATTTTCTCTAGATTTGTTTGCGATGTTATTTTATTAGAAGATAATAGAATTTTGATCGCATTCTGAAATGCTTAAAGTGTTTGTTTCGTTCACTTACCTGTACCTACGTTCGTCAACGATACTCAATACAACATTAAAAGCTTGATAACGACAAAAGTATTATTAGCTAAATATATTCGTATTATATTTTTTATATTGATATTGGTATATAAATCAAAAAAGAAAATTCAACGCGTTGTGGCCCAGCTTTATTGCAACTTAAATATATCATATATATATATCAAACGTTCCCGCCCGCAGGGAACATAGCGAAGTTTTATTTCTTTTAAGCATTATCTTAAGCTGCTCAAAGAATTGCTAGTCTTACATAAACTTTTCTCATATAAATTTTCCTTTCTATTTTATTGTAATGTGAAAATAAGCACGTTTTAAACTGATACAGCAAATATTTTCTGCGGCAAATATTTATTTAATTATCAATTTTTTATGGTTTTCACACATTCCAGTATGAAAGTATATTAGTATACAGGAAAAAGAGAGATAAAAAAAATTAAGTCTTTTTTTTAAATTGAGTAAAACTATGAAATGTGGGGCGTAATATGTTTAAATCGAGTACTCCGTTAAAGCTCCTCTCTTACATACATTAATAAGTATTACTTTTAGAAATTTTATCTTTTATTTTATCTATAGACAAACGTATTCAAGCACTCCATTTAAGCACAAGGACACTTCTTCGTCACGTACGTATCTCCGTGAATGTTTGTAGCAATGGAGAAAAAATATTGAAAACTCTTCTCCGTCGTAGATTTCTTCGTCGTAATTAGTAATGTAGTGCTGTTTCGCTTGATACATAAACACTGGCCATATTGTAATAATGCCTAACAATGCTTTATAACACATATATATTTTTTAATTGTTATTAACAATTCTGACTTTATGTACATATTTCCATGCTCAGTTATCCTCATCATTTAATAGACGAATACATTTTAGTAGAATATAATCCAAAATCTGATTTCACAAGATTTATTCCTCTTTTTAACTAATCAATTTTATAAAAGATTATAGCAAAGAAGAAGTTTTAAAGTAACTTAATTTATTTCATGTCGATGTACAGAAAGATGGGATAGCTTCACACTTTTTACCACATAGCAGGGTATACTATTTCGCTAATAATATTCATTTATTAATATTTAAAATTTTTGATTGATTAACCTTAAATTTTTAGAGGCATAATATATATTACTCAGTTATCACTCTAAACCCTCCGTCTTATTCAAGTTGTATGTATAACATAACATTTTTAGCATTAACTATGTTATGTATAACATAACATAGTTAATGCTAAAAATATAAACTAGTATTTAAATGCTAACAGTGCTATTCTAGGTGTGGGTAGGGAGGATATAAAATAAAGAGTTGCTATTTGCCTGTGGAGAAACTACAACAGCTCATTGTTTCACAAACAATAAAGTAGCAGCCTAATCATATTTGTAAAGATTTCCTTCTACCTTTTGTTTTATTTAAGCTTGAATCAAAATTAAAAAATACTGTTCGTTTATACACTGATTTAATAAATAGGTACCGTAACGTACAAAAACATAGATGACATCTTTATAAAGATGGTGGTACAATGTCTTTTCAACAGTTTCAGGCCCTATCAAGAAGTCCTCCATCAGTGACGACTCCTCTTCGGACATGATGGAGCTCGAAGATTCAGCTTTAGTTACTGACACTCATTTGGAGAGTACTATGCGTCGTTTACGGGAGGAGGAGCGCATGCTGCTCGAACAGCAGGCCGCTATGGAGGCCGCAGGCAACGTGGACGACATTGCAGCCCTGGAACATCAAGACTTGTTGCGGCTTAACCAGGTACGTACAGAATTATTTTACACGGTACGATATGTGATTATGTTGCGAATGTATTATATTAAAATTTCGATATGAAATGTTTTCATAAATCTTTCTAGGTATCTAGGTATAACTGGTATTTTATATAATAATTGCTATTATATATTTTATATACAAACGTTATGTATCTTTTTTTTAACAGTTATTTTATGTACAATTGCTATAAATGTTGGGCATCTAGCTAAGACAGCAAGAGCTTCTGAAGCAGCAGGCGCGCCGCGAGCGTGCTAGTGTCGTGGCTACTGTAGGCGTCGCAGGTGCCTGCAACATGGGCGGTGCCTGTGCGAGCTACGTGATAGCCGCGAGCGGCACTTGCGGTGCCAGCGGCGCGGCTTTCCAAGATGCCCGGCGAAGCGACTTACGGAGACGCACGTGCAACGTAAGGGTCAACCAGTTGCACGCCGCTACTGCCGCAGAAGCTCTGGAGACAGACGTCTGACCAACGGGTATGTAATTGAATACATATTTATTTTAACTAACATATCAATTTAACTTGCGAACTTGCCTAAATATTCCAGTGTAGTAAACAAGGTCATATATCCCAATAATATTGCCATACATTTGTTTAGATTTTTCAATGAGTATTTTTGTTTGTGTTCACATTACTTGGTTAAAGGTTTATTGAAATATAAAATAACTACCACACGGAGTTTCAAACCGATATCACTTGATAGATATACCTTAATCATCTGTTGTTTTAATTTTATTATATGACTAACTAGTTTTTACTAGCATTAACTTTAGGACAGAATCAACGACACCTTTCATCCAAATGCAGCCTACGACATTGCGTTTTTTGTTTTTAACAAAACTAATTCACATTATTAAATACAACTCTATTGAAAAATTTCTTACTTTAGTTGGAATAAATACGAGAAAATTTTCTATAAATTGGGAAAAAGTAATAAAAAATCATTTTTCTTCATTTTCAAAATACATTTTAGTAACACCGAAAGCCGCAACAAGGAAATTTTATATGTAATAAAGTGTACTATACATCAATTATAATGCAATAGGAAAATTTATTTTTCTATAAAAAATAATATAAGAAATATTGCCAAATAACACAGACATTAGCCAAGATGTGACTTCAACATCTTTTCTTGAAAGTATGACGCGAGAGGCCCTCTCTCAGATCAATAGCCCCTGCCCCTTTCACAGCCAGCCCATAGCCACGTGCTTGGATCGATGCTACTTCTAGCTTGTCCCGACTCGCGAGCACTATAGTTTACCCAAAACTCTTAACTAATAATTGATTGATTATTTAATATTGAAAGTTGAATATTATGCAGTTTTCACTTTATGTAACGCCTACGTTTCACATATTAACTCATTTGTCTTTTAATAAATTATGATTACTGCCAAAATACATATTTACGGCTTACTGTAAACAAGGATTTAAATTGAATGCTATTGAATAAACATAACACAGTTTTAATAATAATCACATTTTATGCTTGTGATTTTCTTTATGGATATGTAACTACTCATATTCTGTTTTTATAAAATAAAAATAATATAAATACTTTCGGATCACTGTCAACAATTACTATATTACTTTTTACAATACAGTGGCACCAAAAATATATTTTCTATATAGCTATCTATCACGTTCAAATAGTTTCGACTTATAACTAAATCATTACTAATTTAATTTTCGCGTCGGCCCTTTTTAATTCTTCATTAAATATATTTAAAACCTCAAAAAATCTACTTAAAAACAGCTTCAATGTTTTTAAGAAAATAAAATTACCAAAAACAAAAGAAAGATAAAATTATATAAAGGACTACATTTTTAGTATTTCAGTTCTATATTATTAAAACGTTAACGCATTTTCGTCTCTTCAGTCACCGTAGACATACATTGGACAGGACAGTCTTAAATTGTAAGTTAGTTATCAAAATCGTAACTAGCATGATTTCTTCAAGCCAACGCTCTATGCAAAAGTTATATATTTGATTTTTGTTTTAAATTTAAGACAACAAGTTTATCACAATTCAAAATGTAATCTGCTTTATGTGGCCAAAGTACAAATTGTAAACTTTTTAATAGAGTGATGGCTGTTGAGTGAGACTCCGCTAGCCGTTGTTTTTTTTTTATTTGACAGGCATGCGGTGTCTCTACCTCATCCATACGTATCCGTGTCCTTAGCTTTAGTTTATTATTAAAACAAATCTGTGTGGTGTAACGTAGAAACGTCTATAAATACTATTTTATCATTCACAACTGCGACCCGATATATCAGCAATATTGCATTATATGTCCGTAAATCTTTACTAGTTATAAAGTTTCATATCGAACGGAGTAAGTCGCTTATCCATCAATTTTAATAGACGTTTTGACGTAAACACTGACTCTGAACCCTCGACGAGATCCGTTCTACTATTAACGATACCATTCATTTTAGGTGTTTACATTCATTGCTGTTTCACGTATCGTCGAGGGTTACTTACCATGGACGTTTAAATATTATTTCCATTTGTGTTTGTGTTTGTTATGTTACAAACCATTACACGATCTGGATGTGTATTCTTAAAAAAAATTGCTCTCAAGATCTTGGCACCAAAATTTAATTTGTACCCTTCAATCAAATCTTGCTCATATCAACCAATTGGCATTTGCTTGAAATATCTCAGTAACTGAGATAAAATTATACCTTTAACTTTCCTACAGCTAATCTCTGTGGTTTTTATGTCTGTGGTCTTGTTCTGTTTCAGTGGTAGTTGTAATTGGATTGTGTGATTACGTCAGTAGGGTATCAAAATTCGCATGGGTCCCGTCTCTTGCTCGGGCATAAGTCAGTTTACACTTGCGTAAATCATCCGTCACTTATTTTGAACTAACCAAAATTCTAAAAATAATCTAATTGTAGCTTAATTACTACAAATAAATGTTATCCGTGCTTAAGTCATAATTTTAGAAACGAAGTAGTCAGGATATAGAAACTCACTAAGCTTTCTTTGTATAATAATATGCTAGAAGTTATATTTTAATGATTAAAAATCACAAAAAGTGTAAACTTGCTGCTCATGACAAGATGGGACATTACTAAAATTGGCATAGTCGTGAGTGTATATGTCTTGCGTTATTTTGTGCAGTCCTGTCGGTACGGCATGGCTTTGTGAGGACCCCTTCCATAGATATTGTTGTATTTGCTGTTTTATCTGTTAGTTTTAATGATGTCAAAAAAACACTTTATAGACAAATTCCCACCTTTGTATACTGTGTACACAGTACGTGGAAATGTATTATATTTCTGCCATTAAACTAAAAAGTAATTGGATTTAAAGTAAAGGATTAGAAGTATAAGCTCTAACATTTAACTGTTTTGGTAACTTATATATATTTTATTCGAAATTTAGAATCGTGAAGTACAATAATCAATAATTATTTTCACAATAAATGTAACACTGTGTCAGACAAATCCCAATAATAATGTGACTATTAAAATTTCCAGGTAAGGCGTGCGGGGAAGACGGCGACGCGTGCGCGCACGCGACACAAACGCAGGTATGGCGCGGACGCCTACCCGCGCGCTCGCCGCCCGCGTGCCACGTGTGAGCCGCCCCGCCGCCCGCCGCCCGCTGTCCGCTAACCGCCGCCGCAACTCCTGTCCGCCGACCACGCTACGCACTCGCTGTGTCGCACTTGTGAACTTTAGGTGCTTGTCGTTCCCCTAGTATAAACAGAACATTAGCCACTTTTAATGTCTACGAATATATCTTATAAGCTTATACCCAAGACGTCGCCTCGGCCCTTCTGTAAATAAATCCAGGCTTACCTCCCGCTTCATACACTTTATACAATTCAATACACGTAATTTTAAGAGCTGTTAAACTAATGACATATATAAATGTAATAGGCCTACGATATTCCGGTTCTACCGTTTTACCTCATAAGGTGCAGGTGACTTCATTCAAGTTGATGCGTCATTGACGTTGAAAAGACTACTTTGATATTACCCAATTCAACCAACGAATTGTGGAATTAATTCTCAGTTTAACCTGACTGAGTGTGACCGCGTGACACTGCCCTAAGGCAGCACGCGAGTTCACTAGGACTATACTTTTTCAGACGTATTTGAAAATCACTGACGTTCGTTACATGCACTGTGCACTTGGACGTCGTATTCGCTCGATCCTGACTGGACTGAACTACGCCCAAGTAGATATACTTGATAATTTCAGTGAAAATACATAATGCATACATGATATAGCGTTCGCAGCTGGTTTTTGAGATTTGGCAACGCTAAGAACATTTAGGACGAGGTTTTGACTAAATATATCAACCTCGGACAATCAGAAAGGTAGTCATAAGTTTATGTTATATGTTGTGTCGATTACCCGTGTCTCACACACGGCCGTGATCTCGACCCCGCTCGCCCGATCCGTTGATACAGCCTCGGCCGCTTCGTATGCTTCTAGCACCGTAGTTTACTAATACTCATAGTTACATTCACGTGTATCAATCAGTATATATCGTCGATGTTTTATGTGTTAATGTAATTAAAGGCTATATTCGTTAAGTATACAATACAGGAAGGTTGTGAAAAGTTAGCGACAGGACTTAGCTCGGACATCAGACTTACTCGACTTTCTCAGGCAAACGATAAAAATCCGTTAAAATTGCAATCTATAATATTTTTACATACATTTATTTAACTTTCTATAGCTTACTAATATTTTTATCTGTTTACAATAAATTACGTCACCGAACTGTTGGCTAAACGGCTCGCTTGCCTTTCCATTACATACGTCGCGTCGTCGCTAATAAAGAGATTGGATTATATTGTATTAGCTTAAAATTTATAGACATATCCAATAAGACTAATTACTAAATGTGTTTATCGTTGTTATATTCGATAAGGTAAATGTCCATTACGTGTTTCCCCAAACCTTTTCGAGTATACGGTGCTCTTGCCTACTTGTCAATTTCATATTCCTACTTTCTTGCGTATATTCGAAAAAGTTAGCGGTGCTTTTTTATATTTTACACAGAACAAAAAGAGAATTATCTTATTTATAGTATTAAATATTTGAACATTATTTTTATATATCGGACAATTATTTTTTTATCCACTAATATTTTAGAATTGTTTTACTAATTTTAATCAATATTACATTCCCAATTTACTAAAATATTGATGTGGTAGACAGTATTAGTATTATATTCATGTATTAATGTTAGTCATAAAAGTATGTTTTATCATATCATTAGTACACATTTCATAGCGTTTAAACATCTAAAAGACATGTTGACACATGATTAGACTAGTTATAGCATTAAGAAGTAGGTTCAGCTACAATAAGATTCGATATTGACACTTAATTCGGGGTAAATGTTTTTGAATCAAGGACGATTAACCGTAATACGCACGTTTACTTAAAGAAGAAACCGACCCGATTCATGGCTATTTACTAATAGACAATGACTTATATTGGACTCATGACAAAATGCTGCCAAATTATTTAAATGAAGCATTCAAAACACAGTTGAATTTTGGTGTTTTATCTTTGTTAGATCATAAGCAACATAATATAATAAATAATAAAAATAAGGGGCATTTTTAATAATAGACGCTTTATACTTTATACTGTCACTTTACCGCTGCAAGTCTAAAACCATAAGGTTACTTATAGTTCCGTTTATTTAAAAATATATTAAAACAATTCGCTTTACTACATAAATCTGACGTTAAAACTAGTAGCTTAAAGTTGTAATGATAGTATTAATTTATTTCATAGTAATTGGTATATTTATAGTAACATTTGTAAGTTAGGCCCGGCATGCACGCGAGGGCTGGAGACGATTACACTTGAATCGATATATAATAAGTGGTGTGAAAAGATTTCAATGGAATTATAAAATACATATCTTGGAGCAATATAGTCTTTTAAGATATAATGTGAACGCAAATCTGTCAATTTTATATCTTATGTTAGTAACATAATAAATATCTTCCGCTTTACGTTGCTATCTTTATTGATAGTAAACTAACTTATTTAAGCTGAGATGTTTTTACACAATCAATATGCTCAAAATATCTAAATTGACAAACTACACAAAGGGCTTCGCAGAAACTATAAGCAACAATATCACAATCCCGAATCAGAATATATTTTATGTATTCGATATGTTCAATTGAATCACGTCTTTGAATGATTTGTGTTTGCTATTTATAAAACTAAGTCATTCAAGTCATGTTTTATAAAGGAGGCCCTTTAACACTCATCTTAAAAGCGTTTTAAAGTAATAGGCTCAGACAAATTATGTACAGATAAATTGGAAGAATTCTAAATTAAAGTTTCCATTGAAAGCAAGGAAGCACTAGTTCAGAGTGCCGTTTATGTAAGTGACCGAGGCTGTTTCAACCTTCTTAACATAACCGTAGCTAGGAAAATGATAGAACGACTCGCTCACTTGAATTTCATACGAAACAGAGATCAACAAACAATAGGCAATCTCGTCGGGTTCTTAAAAATTATTCCTAGCTACGTATTACCTGTTACCATTAGATGTGTCGATGTTAATACTGTTTAAGAGTAGAACATGCATGTTGTGTACTATATTAAAAGCAGCAGTCGGGTCCATGAAGCAGGCGGTGTGCTGCGAGGGTCTAGGTCGGTGAAGTTTTATCATTTTGATATTCGTTTTTATATATTTCACTAGATTATACATTATTTCGTAATATATCCGACATTCCCTGGGGACGTTGCAAGATCGCTGATATAATGTAAAACGTATGTCTAGTTTTTATAACTTATTCTTTTATAACTTATTCCAAAATTTTATTCTTTCCAATTATGATTCTTAAATGTCCTTCATTATTAAAATTTGGAAGAAATTGTGAAAACATAAAAGTGTGAATTACTCGTGTTGGCCAAAGTTTCCGTAACATTATCTTTTAGACGTTTAACGATTATTATTCAAAATTAAAGCATGACATATATATATGGTGTAGAAGTAAATCAAACACGTACACTGGTACAGGCGTGATTGACATGGGCCCGTTGCGACCAAAAAAATATAATATTTAACCATTGTTTTTTCGTTATAGACTTCTCTAATATATACTTGGCCTTTGATTTTCACTCCCAATAAATAATATCTCAACTATACGTAATTTTATTTAAAATGAACACGTTCTTACATAGAAGCATTGTTGCGTATTAAGTTAAGCATATTCAATTATATCTCCTTATCTTCGAGGGATATTTAAAGTAACATGATCTCAAGTATTTAAGGCAAAGTAAAATAGAGAAAGTGTACACTTTCCCACACTTAAATAATCTAATTCAGTATAAAGACTACTAACCGCTACCCACTTAGTCGTTTACGTTACATATTATGATATATTAAATGAAAATTTAAACGTAGTTAGATAAGCCACATAGATTTCGCAGAAGGAATCACTTTTTCCTCACTTGAAATATATAAAATTTTGTAGTTAGGAAAGCAGTTGGCAAAATTATAAATTACCGAAGCAAAGGATGTCAGTATTTAAAATGGCCCATATTCTAGTATCTAACATTGTAATCGGTAATTTTATCTGTAAATTCTATTTATTTTAAGATTTGTAGGTAGGTATATCCGCAAATCTATTAGCGACATGTGGAATATATAAATTTATTTTAGATATTTATATATATATATATATATATTTATACTTTGCTTATATGTTTCGGCTTAGAAACATGTATGATCGAAGTAATTATATGAATTCTAAAACTCTTCTGGGACCCACTTGCGTACTCTAGTCGTATGAAATACGCTCGGCTCCGACGCATCGTAATTACACCTTGCAACGTAGCTAAGAAACTTGGAGTAACACCTGAGAGCCATAGTAGCTTTGGCAATATGATCGATATCTAAAAGAGTTCAACTATAACAAGCAAGTCGTAGCGAACGTTTAATCATCCATATAATTTTTCACTTTCACTTACCCCTCTCCGTCCAGGTTAAAGCGTGTTCATATTATCGGATAAAACCGAAAATATTATTAATGTTTTATTAGCTTTAAAGGGATATGTTTTGATTCATATTCATTTAATGACATACATTCATTTAATGACAATATTTTTATTAAGACATCCGTTCGTGTGACGTGATGATTATATTTTGCTTATTTTAGAAAATTATATTGCTTTGAAAGATATATTTTTTAAATCTACACTCATACAATATATTGTACACTTTATAGTGTATATGATACGGGATTAAACTGAACGTCGCTTACAAGAGCTTATATTGTTTCGATTCTGGGAATATTGACATCCACCGATTTCACAAATTATCAACTCACTTAAAATGTACTTATATTTCTGGCAAGTTTTCTAGTACATAATTAACAAACCTTTTACAAATACAGAAAACTAAATAAATAAGTTTATATAATCTTAAGAGCTTTTCGAATAGTATACCTACCAAAGATGAGATCTTATGAATTAATCTAAATTTTTCGCTGTAATTTATTAATTATTTAATGTCCATCCAGTATTATTAGATGAATAGGTGTATTGGTAAACGCCATTTTAGCTATCTGTAGTTAATAAAAACGTACTAAGTAAATTGTAACTTTTATGCGATACATAATTTGTGTATAACATTTCGGTAACCATGCCTAAATAATGATAATTTCAAATTATAATGCTATTGCTGGCGCTTTTTTACTAGCAAATATGTACCATACAATATATACACCAAAAACTAGATAAAATCAAAATACTTATAAATTCATTTAGCGAAACGTAAGACTTGTTGGGGTTTTGGAATTCATATAAACGAACGATCAGATCTACATTTTTAGGTATTAACTTTGTTTATAATTAAGAATTTAATTGTTAAGGTAGATGCAGGCGACCTTATGCAGGTATGTCAAAACATAACTTGTATATGGGAATCATAAAATATATTTCTGTCACAGATAATAATAATACCGCACTTCTAGGACTTCAAGTAAAGTAATTGTAACACTTAATTACATTATTTAAATAAAATGCATTTGCGACATTTTGCCTAAGGTCATCTGAATCTTTGATGTTTCTATTTTCTTCACTTACAATTGTGCCAGCTTGTATCAAGGCGCCTGTGTGAGAATATAGTAGTTAAAATCATGTGCCAACGAAATTAAAATACACATGTTTTAGTCAAGGACTTAATCACTTACTATAAATAACAATACAATTTCGACAATCGTTACTTTCTCAAGGAATAAATCATATCGCATATGAATATTTATTTTAAAATTGATCTAAATCTAAAATGTGCACACAATAAGTTCCTAAATATCACAAGCAATCCACCACAATACATTACAGGCGAATCCTGAAACACTGCCGTATCCATAAACGCTTGACGTGTCGTAAAAATATACCTTTGAATTGTATCCGCACCCAGGCCGCGTCACCTGCCGCCGGCCACATATCGCCCACGTGCTCTTATATGAAACAGTTTACTTTTACAACTTACGATAATATTAGGTAATTCACCATATCCTTTTTTGTTGTATAAGAATTTTTTATTTAAAATTCAAAATTATCCGATGAAATAAAAACATTGCATTACTTAAAAATTCAATCTCGAGAAAATTATATATATATATATATATATATATATATATATACAAAGCCTAAAACAGCTAAAACTAGTGAATGGTGAAAATATCCAATAATATTTGTCAAGTTTATCGTTATTTCTTTTTAACAGTTATTACACTACTATTTTACGCGTTTGCGCCAAAAGTGTGAAAGATTGTGTATAAATGTGTAACCGCTGTCACTTTACTTACAGGGACCTCTTTTAGTGGAAGTAGAACATAGTAACGATATTTTTGTTGTTGTGTTTAATTCTAAGATATATAATATTCAACATTTCATGATTTCATTCTTCTTTCTTTATTGCCAATAAACCAATTCCTTCTAAAGCCAACAGGCTGGTACAGGGGCGTCCTCCTGCTACCTTGCTTTACTCTATCATTTATGAATTTTATAAATTTCGTTACTAAGTCTAATCTACAAAAATATATCCCAATTGTAATGATGAAGGATCTAGTATATTTAATAATAAAAAAAACTTTGAAATTGACTATCGTAAACTATGTTATTAAAGTCAATTTTTGGGCCTCAATACAATAATCTAACCCAGCCAACAATACCAAAAGGCAAACTTTGACAATTATAATATTATATACATTTTTGATATTGCTATTAGAAAATGTGTCGAATAAATTATACTAGATCCTTCATCAAATGAACTGTCTCGCTTTTATAGACATTATTATAAAATCTCATAGTGTGACTGCGGCTTTTCCAAATGATTATATCTAATTTTACAGTGCTGCGCTGTAAGGTAAATCTTTTCTTTAAACCTTCTAAGTTGTAAATGGGACATGTATAAATGATTCAATAAAATCATATACTTGTTTAATTTAATCCATCTCATAGTATTTAATGCGGCTACGTTATATTATAGTTTAAATCTGAATAAATTTAAACCTTTTTTGAGATTCTCAAATCTCTCTAATCTTGTTCTTGTTTTTAAAGACTCTGATCAAAGATCATCGACGAGATGAGAGCTCTCTCTCATCTTGTCTCGATTCATTCAGAAAACTAACCGATTTAGAAATATTTTAAAAATATGCGCAATGTAGGTGAGAGATACAACGAATAAAATAGGTGTACTGAATTGAAACCCAGTTAAGCCGGCGTTCTACGTTACACTACGTGTCTAATGATGAGTTGTGTCTCACTCTGGTAAGACAAGATAAAAAATATATAAGGTATACGACTGCATTCGTCATATTTTTTTCAAAAATTAAACCACGTCAATCAGAGTTGAATGTAGAACTAAAAAATATTTAACGCAATTATTAACGCAAAGTAAATTATCTGCTCCACGTTTAACTTAACTCCTAATATTCCTTACCACTCTTCTGTCAAATCTTGTCGGCTTGTGGAACTTCTTACTATTTACAGTCAAACAAGCAAAAACTTCACAAACATTAAAACAAAGGCTAAAAGTTTATTATTTCACACTGAAATTGTTTATTTAAATCGGTTATTTTATTTCTCTTCATAATAAAGTATGTTTAAATGTTGTATGTGGGTGGGTATGTTTGTACATATTGTGTTTATATATGTACTTTAATAAATCCCGTATCTTTCCGGCAACAATCGAATACCTTTTTGCAAGAAGCACGAGAATACCCTTGGCTTTTTCTGCCATGATAAATACTTGGATTCAGATGAAGGATGGGTCGCACGTTCACTCTGATGGAAGTGGGCACACTAGCTGTGCTGGGATAGAACGAGGACGACGAGTCAATATTTGTTTGCGAGTTTTGTAATCAAAATTAGAATATATTTGACATACTCCATCTTGCCCCACAGAGTACCTCTTACCCCACCTGGGGGCAAGATCGGGGTTTAAGACATTGTTTACAATTTTATTTTTTTTTGAGTTCAATGAGGATTGCATCATTGCTTCAAGACTTCTTCTAGACTCATAATTTAAGAGTGATTATAAATAAATTAGTATTAAAAATAAATGACGTGACACCCATACATCAACTCATATAAATTATTAGAAATGAAATTTAAAAAAGGTAAGGTTGTAATAAATTTCTCATTAATTATATTATATTGGGGCCAATTTTTTAAATATATTAATATAACTATTATAAAAAAATTAAATTACAAAATTCTTACGATTATTATAATTCGAAAATCAATTAAAATTAATAATTTAATTTATAATACGACAAGACGACAAGTTCTTCTCAATAGTAATTAATGTGAATACATTGCTACTCGTTTGCGTCTCGTAACGCGACTTTATAAAGTTTTTTTATACGCGCGAAATGGCCTAGTATTAAAGATAATTTTAAAATAAATATGCCTCTTTCTCACTCTTTGCGGGATCATCATCATCATATCACTTCTAAAGTTCTTGGTGTATGAGTAACTTTAATATACATACTTGCTCCTTACCTAAAATTGGATTGAACGGCGTACAAAAAAAAACATGAGATGGATTAGGTCTCTAACGCACTGTAGTTAACATAACATTTTACACATTCCTTGCGGCAAGAGACGCAAACGAGCGGCAATGTAAACAACTAATGTGCTTACCATATGCTTTAATGTATACACTTCATTTAGATTACACACTATTTTATCTGAACACTTCATATACTGAACTATCTCCGGTTGCAGTACGTGGTACAATCAATCAACCAATCAAAAATGTGTGCGAAACTAACAAAAGATAAAGTAATAGGCCAACTTTAACCCACAACAAATTCATAAATATATCTTTGGTTTTGAGGAATAATAATAAATTATTTACAAAACTTTTATTTTAGTATACTGATTAGGACTTGTACGCACCACGAGATAATTCAGTTTGGAGATCCTTTAGGTCTCTAACACACGAGCTGAAAGTTCTTTGAAAATGATGCCGCAAGGAACGTGTTAACCTGCACATTGTACAAACTTCTGATAGCATTATTTAAAATATTACATTCAATTACTAAATGTAATAATGCAATTTGAATTGAAAATAGCAATTGGCTATTAAAGATATAATCTATCAAAGTTTTACTCAAAATTCGTTCGTGTTTATATAGTTTCAGTGTATTTAGGCGGCGAGATCTACGTTACAATACATCATAACTTGAAAGTTGAGATTACCATCACAATTTTCCAAATTTAAATTATTTTGCCACACTGGTGTTACTGTTGAAGTATATACTGCAACCAAAATTAGAGAAAAGAAGATAGACGATACACTATATTAAATTATCTCAGTACATTAACTACTAGTTAACTTAGTTTGTGTCTGTCAATTTCGAAGTTGTTAAATTATATTTTTTCCCAAATAGGAACAGTAATTAAAATATTGATAACTTTCGAATAAACATTCAACATTCAAACATATACAAATACAATTTAACATTCCTGATAACAGGAATTATATAATACATTATTTTTAGTGGAGTGTGTTCCTATTTTATAGGAAGTTACTTTTATCTGAATTGGAAATTGATTAAAACATTTATTTAAACAGACAATAAAAAACGTTTTACAAAGAAGACATTGAGGGTCTTGATTGTAATTGAAAGGTGGCAGCTAGGGCCAGGAGTGGTCGGAACCATAGCGGTCGTTAGGTAACTTGCCCAGTACCGAACACTCATCCGCCGTAGGTAGTCGAAGTCGCTCTACTAGCTTCAATGAGTTGCAGATACTGAAATGACAAAATTATTTAAGAGGATTAAGATGGTGTCAATTATTAAAGGAATGCAAATTTTATAGCAACGCAAAAATTGTAAACAAATACGGATCTAACTGTTTTTGGCGACCAACAAAATTGCCGTCATTCTAAAATTAGGTGGGGGGATTCATTTATTAGGTTTATATAGGCAATCGATATTTCTGTTAGAATGTAGTATTTTTTTTCTAATATTCATTTCAATCATTCAGTCAAATTTAAATTGATAAATGATATATTAATAATATTGAAACTTAATAAGGTATCACCACTTTTAACTTCGCACATTCGTATATCCATAGTTGCGGGTATGTAATTGTAAGTAGATTATAGTGAGCGAGGAGATTGATACGATATGATATGATATGATCACATCAAACACTACACATCCGCCACTACATTACACAAGTGACATTTAACGCCAGGGGTGCCGGGCCCGCGCGTGTTTGCAGGGAGAGGAACTCAGAGGCAGTGCCTGCAGATTGTGACCCAAGTGTAGCTTTTACTGATACTATATAATGCATCAGCACTACTCACCTCCACGGCCCGAGCTCCTCACTCTATCTAAGTAACACTTAATAAAGGATTATGTTAGACGTGACATAGGGATTAGGCGTCCCACGGCACCGTTCATTTCTCAACTGGAAATCCAACGAGCGTTCTTAAAACCGGGCAGGTTTTACCAACAACACTCATTAGGCCTACCAAAGACCATCCTAGCAAATAGCGTACGGAGCATAGATATTCCACTGATACTACAATAGATAATGGTAAACTAAGTATAATTTAATACTAAAAGCTATGCGACGACAAGTGTATTTGTGTTATCTGTGAGAGTTATCTGTCAATGAGAGTTAGAAAAATATTACAATTACCTGAAGTATATGTAATCTACTGTAACCCAGTAATCTTGAAAGGTGGTAGCTTCGAGTTGACCACTTCTTTTTACTTTATTATACACTGACGCCAATTTGAGTGAATGCCCGATGCCCCCTGTATTAAATAATCCATTGAATTCTCTGGGCGGGGACGACTTGTCCTCAGCCGGATACTCCATGTAATCTGAATTATATATCTGAAAAAGTTATTGATTGTTTTTTTTATGTAACAGAACATTTGACGTACTATTTTTATCTATTATAGTAATCTTATATACTTGTTTTATAAATATTTAAAGGCAAATGGTCTTCTCATTGTTTAACATATTTTTTTTTAATCAAACATATAAATGAAAAGAATTGAAACACGCACAACATGATGTATTTTAAGATTTTACGGTTTTCTTTCTTTGATGTATATAAAATATAGTAGTAAAAGTATGTAGGGCCCAAAATAAATATTTAAATAAAATAAAACCTTAATCATACTGAAATCGGTGGTGACACCCTTCTGCCTATTCAAATACACGGAGATATGCTGACAGTTATCCGTTACGCCTATCTTCTTCCAATCAGAATTATCTCTAAACGAACTAGCACTGAAAGGGAAATTGCATAATTTATATTTACATAATATAAATTAGTATATTATATATTAGTATCCCCGTTGACGCGTAAAATACGATAGTCTATATAGGAAAGTGTCAATCAAGTTATATTATTAATTCTGTTATGCATTATTGCATGTGCATATATATGAGAAATATTTAATTTCTGCACTTCTTTGCCACATAAACTTTAATTATTATGATAAATTTCATAGTTCTCCGACGGCATAATCTTTGTAAAAACAGGTTCAGTTTTGCTTCACATATTACAGACATATTATAGTTTTATTTACAGACAGGTTTAGTCTTTACCAAATCTCATTCTGTTTTTTTTTGAAAGAACTATTGTTTCTCAAAGATGTTTCCGCCTAAAGTTCCGCGTATTCAGTTATGAACTAACCCAAACCGAAAAATATTATGACTAACCAATTATATGTATTTATGATATATTAGGTGCAGGTAGTAGAATTTTATTATGCAATTTAATTTTATATAAATTTTAATTTAAGTGACACTCTTGAAAGCCATTATCTAAAGAAGTAACTTAAATATCTTAATGAATAGTTGTGCATAGTCGCCGAGAACAAAAAACTCAAATAAGCTCATTATGGTTCCACAATTTGCATGCTATATATAGTGTTAGTGCAATGAAAATGAATGGTGTTACAATTAGTAATAATTTTAATACAATGGTAGGTAATTATATTAATTTTAATACCTAACATGTCCTCTATCTAGTAGCTGTATCACGGCACTTTCAGGTGTCGAATTGAAGTCACCTGTTAATATTATTGGTAAGTGACTGGGCCTGAAATAAATGTATTATTTATAAAGTGTAAAGTGTTGCCCGCAATTTCTTTTGAGTGAACTTTATGTTCCTAGCAATATTCGACTGTAAAACGTGAAATCCCGTTTTCCTGCTCCAGTCGGAGCTCCGGCTCCGAGATATCATATTTTAGTGTTCCTACATTTTCTTGATAAATTGAAACTTTCTACACACTATTTCTACTACATATTTTAGGATTTGCATTGTCTATCAGTCACTCAGTGATTACAGTGATCAAGTTGACTTCTCTTATGTACAATTGTACATGTAAATTAATATTAGATGACGTCACTATCAGCCCTTCGGTAGCAAGCATTGGTCACATTTTGTTCCAAACAAAAGTAAACGTTACATTATAATAGAAAAGAAGCGTGCTTACTGTTTTCCATTGTTGTTGAATGCAAATCTATCAATTTCTGCTAAAAGCACTTGAAGCTGTGCTAACCTAACGTCAGTTCGTTTAGGATTATACAAAAGATGTGTCGTGGCGACTACTAGTGGGGTGTTAGGAGATGATTTAGGTGCCAGTTTCAGCATCAGGCCAATGTTGTCTCGGTTCAATATCGGTAAATCTGGTTGATAGAACTCTACCTGTAAACAAATTAATTAAAGTTTTAAAAATAACATTGATTCTTTTTAAAATGCCATTTGGTTGACATCTGATGTCTATGGGTTTAAATGAACCAGCCAACAAAACATTTTGCGCTCCAGCAAGATATGTATATATGAATCATAGTTACAGTGTAGGTGTTGATAGAATCAATAATTCAACTATCAAAAAGGTAATCAAAATATTTATGATTGAAATTTTGTGTTTCAGAACAACCTAATACCCATATGTAATAGGACAGAACACAATAATAAACTATTTGATATTTGTCTTTGCATATTCATTTAATAGGTAATTTTTGGAAGTCTTGGTGGATCACAACAAGGAGCGTTTTATTATAGCAATTGTTTGATAATAATATAATTATTAAATAATAACGCTAAATCGCTTTAAAATATAAGCAGTAAATATACTAAATTGTTTCGCATCGTGCACATCACACTGTTTAAAATGTAGTCGCAAATAATATACATATTATAAGTTAGTCAGTATAAAAGTACACATAATGTTATAATATAAAAATAATATCATAACGCTTTGCCTGCCTTGCAGTGTAGTCAAGAGTCAATACACTCCGTTTTCCACTTTCCAACTGAAATCTAGACACTGTGCAGAAATTAAAATAATTTAAATATGTATAGTCATTCCCCCAAGTGGGAATAGAACCCACTGCCAATCGTGCTTACATTCAAACGTTATCCCATTGAACTACGATAGCCTTATATCAATGTATTTAAGAACGATTTACGTTTACATACAAAAATATATACAATTATATTCGCCTTAAAGCTCACTAAAATAATTTTAACATCGTTTTAAAACAGCAGCAGCAAAATTTGTGTGTATTTATGTTTTTTTTTATCTTCACGCGTATTCCTCGTTTAGCAGTCAGACTCTCTCAGACTAAATAAATGTAAAAGATCTTAAAAATATAACAAAATTAATACAATGCACCTAATGGGTATCGAACCCGCAAATATAGTGTTCACTGCTGCGTTGCTAGACGATGGCGTCAACTATAATAATATAAAATATTTTAGTATACATCTTAATTTCATTAGTTCAATGTTATTTCTTTTATTTAATGTTTTCAATGTAGAGGCTCCTTGTCAATACAAAATTTCACCAATTTGCACAAAGAAAATCGCATTGCAAAAATATATTCAGCAAATGTAAATAAAGCTTTAAAAGATATGAATCAATCAGTTAACATTCGGAAAACATAAGGTCACGTGACACGTGACACGTGTAAACTGTGTACAAAGACGACCTCATTTATTTTTTAAGATTAAAATCACTTAAACGTTAAACTCGAGGTCAGCCTATTCACAAAGGAAGTTAAAAATATATCGAGCCCGTGTTTACTACACGTGGCATAACAGAAGTATGTTATGAAAATTTGAATATGAATATTATGTTTTGTTATGATAATTTTTATATTGTAATAATTTTATTCAAGAGTACCTTAAAAATAAATACTTTTTTTTTTGTTATATTAATCAAATTAGGGCCCTAAATTCTTTCAATATGAAATGTTACTCGGTTGCCTTGGTTACTAGGTCGTTGATAAAGGTCGTTGAAATAGTTTAAGGCGATAAAATATTATTATAAAAATATGAATATAAATTATCAATTTTTCCATATGATACAATATAGATAATAAGTAATGTTGGCGCTACACATGAATGATATAGAATTGTCTAAAAATATAATTTTAATTTAAAGTCAAAGTAACACTTCTTCCCCAAAGCACTTTCCATTTCCGAAACATTCGGTCTTGATTCGTGGATCACTTTTATAATCCACTTAAATGTAATTGAATAAATAATCGAACTTCTTTTTGGTAAACTTTACCTTTCATAATTATTAATTTAATAATTTTGATATTTTATTACAATTTAAGAATGAGATTGTGAGATTTTTAAATATATAAGTACATTTTGTGTAAGGCTAACAATTGTTTTAAAGAATGTTATAAACAATGTAAATATAAACATCATATAGAAGACATACACATATAAGAAATACAGAGCATCATAACATAAAAGCTTATTGTATAATGCAAGGAATTTATCAAAATAGGCAATAGGTTGACCCGACCCAGCTATTAGAAATTATTTGCGCCCTTGCATCTATATGTATTGTGAGACATAATATTATTAATATTACTATAGATTTAGTATAATATGTTTTAAAAAAATGCAGCTCTCTGCAGAGCTCTGGTAAACAAATTATAACAGTCAATTATTTGATTCACAAAGCAAAACGCACCACTTAGTCCAAAGTAGGTAGTAACTTATTTTTTAATACAATTGGTACTATGAATCTTCATTTTAAACATTCATTCAAATAAAATTAATTATATTATTATTTATTATAGTTATAAATTTTGCAGTACTTACACTTATATGGTCTTGTATATCGAACAATGATCGCTTAAAGTATATGGCGCAGCCATCTTGCCTGTTCCCTGTTTTCTGTTTGAAAATTCCAAGGTAACCCATTTCTTCAAATTTATTGTAGAAACAATTAAGATGAGATACTTGAACTTCTTGAAGACAAAAAATCTGTAAAGATAGTACAAAAATAGTTTTAAAATATAACCTTATGTTTATGAAACCTTCAACATGGAGAAAATTCTATTATATTTTTAAATTATCTTTATAAATTCTTTACAATGTAAAAACATCTTACATCTGGTGACAAGTTCAATATTTCATCATATATTTTTGCTGCTCGAACTTTCCACTTTAAATTTTTTGGATAACATTCTGTATATAGATAGGGATGACATTCCAATAAATATTGTGCCAAAACATTGTAAGACATTACTGTAAACTTAAATCCGCCTGCAAATAAAATTGCTTATTTTATTAGTGTATATGTTGTATTAAAAATTAACATATAGACTGAATAGAACAATTAAAGAACGGGAACAATGGATGAAGATGACACGACAATCTACCTCAACTTTCAGAAATAAATAAATGCCCTACTTAACAACTTAACAAAAATTGCTCAACATGATGAACCAAGGAAGACGAGCTTAACTATAAGAAATAAGTATATTCCATTAGTAAAAATTATTCAGTGTAGTGAACATAAAACTCAAAAAGATAGTGTATGACAGTAAATGTGTATGTGTGAGCATGTGTTTGATTCCCACCTGAGGGAATTGTTTTTATTTACTTTGTTTTCATTTTCTCTTTCTGGTCAAATCTGGACAAAGATAAGGGTTGAATTCTTAATTTCGGCTCGAAAACTAGTGGAAAAAGGAGTCATTAGGTCCTCTATGTCTGCTGACAGAAAAGTTTTAAGCTGAAAAACAAAGAATCATCTGAAACATCTGATGAAGGAAGTCTTAGAAACTAAAACACCTCAAAGGGAATTACTATACTTTTGGTTGGTTGGTTGGGTTCAAGTTTAATGTCACCAAGGGGTGATGGCAGTAGTCATAAAGTCATATAGTCCACACAAATGTAATAGCAGGCATGAACTAGTACATAATATGTTTAGGTATATGATTTGAAATAAAAATTGTGTGATTAAAGTTAAATTAAAAATGTATTCATAATGAATTTTATTAATAATAATATAATAAATCAAAACAGTAGCAATACTATTGTCAAATATTTAATTGCATACCATTGTTCAGATTGAAATTTTTTCCCATAGGCTCCCATATTCGAAAATCTGGAGGAATGTCCTGTTGTTTATTTTGAATATTATCAGTGTGCTTCATCCATTGATTTGAAGAGGTTGCTTCTTCTGCACTAAAAATCCATTCGAAATTTATATTTATTTGTAATGTTATTATACAGAAAAAGATGTCACATGTATTGAAATAAATTAAAATACTTATATTAAAGATGAGTGCTCCTCAAAATAAAGATAAATTATATTTTAAAAAAATTAAAAGCTATTTTATTCTTATACATCAAATACAATTTCATGGCTAATTATTAATTGTTATAATGCAATGTAGTTAAGTATTACTTAAAGAGATAAGATAAATCAGTCAATAAGTAAAGCTTTAGTGTGTTATTTATATAATATTGTAGTCACAATTAACTTATTGACAATAACACTGGAAACAACAATATCTATAATAGAAACAATCAAACACTATTGACATAATTCTGATTAGACATATGGTGTATAAATAAATTTATAGTAAATAAATTATGTGAATATAATTAGTAAACTATATAAACACACTCACATTTGAAATTGACCTCCATAGCTTAGATGATTTAAAGAGGGTTTCTCAGGTTCACTCATTTGATTGTGTGTGGTCTTAGGGACATTTGAACTTGTTTGTGACTTCCTTAAGCGAACCTTCTTCTTTATATTTGTTAGTAGCCTCCACTGTATACACGTGGGAACAATAGGATTTAGTAGTTTTTGTTGTTTGTTCAATATGGTATATGTCTTTCTTGTACAGCTAAAGTGTGCAATCTGTTTTACAATTGAATAATAATTTATATTGTCAAATGCAAGTTTTGAATATTTGCAAAAACTATTTGTCAATTTCAGCATAGCTTTATGGATACTAAGAAAACATTGTATACATTATATTATTATATAACAATATAACTACATTAGCAACAAGTAAACCTGACTAATAATAGATATTTTATAAATATTAGAGTAGCTGGTGACATGAATTTTGCTCTGTGTCATCAAATTTGTGTGCTGTAAAAAATAGAAAATGCATGGTTAGATCTTAACTACTACAGTTATTACATATAAAGCTCTATACTAAAATATACATATAATTTCCTATTCTACTTTTTAAAAATATATTACATGTATTTAAATATTAAAACACATTACTATATTACATATATAAATATATATCCACGAAAATTACAACAAATTGTATACAAGAAATGTACCATAACGCAAATAAATATTTTCTAAATTATAATCTATAAAATATATTTCTCCCAACAATTATCTTTAAATATAACACAAAGTAAGTTATATAACATAATACATCTATTGCAATAAAAAATATTTTTGAAAGCATAAGCATATGTCAATATATTTAGTAAATAATGTTAAAAGATAAATAAAAACTATGACAATAAATGTAACAAACTTACATGCATGTAAACAAAGCTATACATTACAATTTTAATACACAAAGAGCAAAAACCATGATGAACACCTAAATTCTACAAATACATTTTTATTGACCCACCGACCTTTCCTATCGCATTATTTCACAAGCAACTGCTGTCATGTCACCCCTTTTCCGACAGATTATTAAATTATCTTACAGTAAACGTCTCAAATTTGTTTATTTTTGAACCTAACCTTATTTAAAACCATCTAATGTGTAAAATAAGTTTATTAATTAATAATAAATTAATTAATATTGAATATTAATAAAATATATTTGATTTATATAATTATTGTATTTGCCATCCATTCCGTCCGTCCATTAACCCGGCTCATGGGAGAGTAGAGTCATCTTCTTTACTCCACTTGTCCACTTGGACAATTCCTGTCTGGTGCGTCCACGTCACAGGGGTGGGCATCTCACACTTCAGTAAGCCGGAGTGGATAGATGGTGAAGTTCAGCAGGGACCCAGTTTTGCGGGGTATAACGCGAAGCCCATGTCCAGTGTTATAAGTTAACGATGGGGAAGAGCGGAAACAATATTTGTCGGTGATGATTCCAGTAGTTACGCTGGAGTAGCCATTGCAATTCCCAAACAAAGGACTAAAACGGTGTCAAGTTATAACCCAGTCAGCAACAGAATTATAACAATGGAGCTTAGTGCATTTCCCACCCCACTGAATATTATACACAGGTTTATGCACCGACTAGTGCAGCGAAAGATGAAGATATTGAAAAGTTCCAGAAATTAAAAGTAGGTGACACGCGAATGGATGATGATTTGCGAAATATAGTAGGCAAGTGTGGACTCAGCCAAAAAACAATTGAGGAGAGAGATTACTTCAATTCGCCCACAATACGCTCGACACAGCCTATAAAAATTAAAGAGATTTCAGAGGATACCTGGCGCCTTGTGGAACGTCGTTGTGAGATGAAGGCCAACGGGACATCTGCCCATGATTTGAATTCGCTGAGGGCAGAGATTCAATGTTTCTCTCGCAAAAGGCTAGAGTTGGAAATAAATGCACAGCACCACGATACCAAAGTTTTGTTCAAAAAGGTTCGTATTATATCGCGACAATTCAAATCTAAAACCTGGGCTATCGAGGATTCAAATGGAACAAAAGTAAAGAAAATAAATAAAATTGTCGGTGTGTGGAAAGCATATTGCAAGTTACTCTTTACGGATAACAGCATAATATCATCGGGTTGTACTACTACACTTCCGCAAACTGCACATAATGATATGGAACCGTCCGTTTTCCGTCCGTCCGTCCAAATTTCGTGCTGTAATCAATCACCTAAATAAGAACAAGGTTGTAGGAGTTGACGACATTTCATTCCAGGTAAACACAAGTCTTTCAAGCAATCGGTAAACACGGAATAAATATGCCGCTAGCTATTTGCAATCGCGTCTGGACAACAGTAAATTGACTGGACACGCTCCGTAATCATACCATTGCACAAGAAGGGATGAACCAAGAAATGTATTAACTGCAGACTTATAGCTTAAATCTCCCATGCCAGCAAAGTACTCATTTATATTATCAACACCAGACTGGAAGCTTTTCTGAATCCTGAAATAGATATGGAGCAGCAGGGACATAATATATTCAACTTGAGATACGTAGATAACACAACTGTTCTCGCTTGAACAAAAGAAGATATGGAACACCCGTTGACAAGTTTACAGACAACAAGACTCTCTTTCGGGCTTGCGATATTCAGAGACAAAACCAAGATGATGATCGTGGACCGCACTGAATTTAACCGACCCAACGTCTCGTTGATTGGCAACTGTGAGGTTGTGCAATCGTACGTATACCTAGGTTCCACAATCACAAATACTGGAGGATGTGAGGTCGAGATTCGAAGGAGGTACGCTATCACAAGATCTGCCGTTGATAAGCTCAAAAGTATCGGGTAGAAATACAATATCACCAAAGCCACCTTTGTTCGCCTACTGTCAAGTTTGGTAGTTCCAATATTTTTCTATGGCGCTGAGACACGGATGGTTCGTCTCAAAGGCGATAGGATCTCTTGGACAGCGCTCCAAAAGAATATTTCAATCTTGGACGAGCTTAAAATCAAAGCGAGACTATCATCGACTGTGCTTACACAAATCCTCGAATATTTTGGACACATTGCTAGAAATGAACACTCCATGGAGTCACTTGTTGTTCAGGGGCAAGCAAAAGACAAGCGGTCGATTTCGAATGCGGTGGATGGATCTTATAAAATCTGAAACACAAATCTTAACAGGCCAAAACACCCGAGACGTTAAAGACCGTAGCAAGTGGAGGCGCATCGTAAGAGCTGCTGTATCTAGTGAAAATGCATTACCATCAACCTCGATCACTCTGTTAAGAGTGAACGATTAAGAAGAAGAGTTATTGTATAGATGTTAAAACTTTCTTATAAGATATGTCTGTCTGCATATATTTGAAAATATAATCATAAAATTTACATTTAGAATTACGAACACATTTGTTCATAAATAAATATTACAACATTTCAGACCCCAACACCCCAACCATAATAATGAAAAAAAACATCAAGTATAAGAATAACACGACAAAAATTCTGACTTATATTAATTTTAAACAACATTTGTAAACTAATTATATTCATACTGAAGTTATTCAAATATAATCAAAAATAATTAATCTAACTTATTAATTTTGTAGGTAACAGCAACAGGTAATAAAATTGTATTGTTTTTTACCTTGGATATTCCTATCTATGCCTAAATATTTGGACAATGTGTCAAGTGTCATTTTTATTAAAAATACAGTCGGTGTTTAGATTCGCATTCACAAAAGCGATATTTTTACTTGCTAAATGCCTAAGGATTATATCAGATTATTACAATATAATTCAATAAAGATGAGTGAGTACTAAATCATATCATAAGTAGTTTCACATTTAGTATTTACTTTTTATATGAAATCGGTTTTAGATGTCATTATTAAAATACACTTTTATGCTTTTATTAAAATAAAAAGATATAACATCCAGAATAGAAAATTGATAATTATTACTATAATAAGTTCATTATTTTCATATAAGATTAAAATTTGGTCTGCAATAAACGATAACACCACTTACATGAAACATATTATATTTTTTTTATAAAAAGTATTAAACTACATATAGGATATGTTATTATTTTGTTTGTGCTTAATAAGAGTCAGTGGCGTAGCTAGGGGGTGGCAAGTGGGGCGGTCGCCCTACCAACGGCACCACAGGCAAGGGGGGGCAGCAAAGTCGAAAATATTTTTTTTTGATGAACAATGAAATGTTAAAGAAAAATGAAAATCATAATTTAAACTAGTGATGTCAGAGTTCAGATGGCTACTCTCCTTCCAAAAAGTAGTTGTATTGATTCTGCTGTTGTCTTTTTCCCAAACAGTCTCAGAATGAATCTGTATTTTCATCTAAAGAAGGATTTAATGATTGGAAAAGACTTTCTCCTCGTGTGCAATTCACGAGTCTAGCACTGGTCATCAACAATCGCTAATTGTGTAGAAACAACTAGAACAGTGCCACCGTACAGGAAAACCAATAGATACAATCAATCAAGTGACAATTAAAAAAGATACAAATAAGTGGAGAGAAATTCTTACACGCATTCTAGATGTCATACGTTTTATGGCAAAACAAAATCTGGCCCTGCGTGGACACCGGGAATTAAATCAATCTGAAATTTCTCAGAACAAAGGAAACTTTCTAGAGTTGATATTATTGTTGTCCAAGTATGATCCCATACTTAGGGAACATATGCTTCGAATTGATATTGGCAAAAATAGAACAACTTACTTGTCGCCAGAAATTCAAAACGAATTAATTGATTTATTGGGGGGATATGTAAGAAGTCGTATTATGCAGCGTGTGAAGGAGGCAAAATAATTTTCTATAATATTTGATAGCACTCCTGATGTTTCTCGCATAGATCAAACGTCACAAGTATTAAGATATGTCGTCATGGAGAACAATAGTGTATTGGTTGAAGAATCATTCATTGAATTTATAGATACTAAGGACCAAAAATTAAAGTCAGATGAACTGAACATAATGGATTGTAGAGGTCAAGGATATGACAACGCGGCTGTTATGAAAGGAAGACACTCTGGCGTACAAAAAAGAATATCAGATTTATATCTGATATTCTTTTTTGTATGCCAGTTTGTCGATTTATATCCAAAAGCACAGTTTATATCCTGTTCCAACCACAGTTTAAATTTGGCTGTGATACATGCTGCTAATGCAGAAGGAAACTCAGTGACTTTTTTTGGCATGTTGGATCGTTTGCACTCATTCTTTTCAACTTCTACTCATCGGTGGGGTATATTAACTAAATACACACATGCAAGCCTAAAACGTTTAATCGAAACACGTTGGAGCGCAAGAGGAGACGCTGTTAAAATGGTAAAAACTCATTTTATGAAGATATTAGAATCACTCGAAATTTTGACTGATAGAAATGAAAATACTCTTACAAGGGCTACTGCAGGAGGGTTATTAGTTTCTCTTTAATCTCTCACTTTTTTGACTTATATTGGATTTTGGGAACCAATTCTAAGGGAAATTAATGACGCACAATCGTATATGCAAAAGAAAGGGTTAAGTGTTAGAGAGTGTGCTATAACATTGAAAGCTTTAAGTGATTTCCTCAACAATGATAAAGAAAATGTAGCAAATTCTTGTTTGATTTTTGCTGAAAATATATGTTCTGAATTAGGAATTTCAACGGAACAGCCTAAACGAATTTCTAGAAATAATAAAAGTTCTGAAAGAGATAACAGCAATGAAAATATTAATTATAAGAATAAATTAAGGCGTGAAATATGTACATGTTTAGATAATATAAAAAGAGAAATATTAACAAGATTCGAACAATTACACGAAGTAGCCAGTAAATTCGGATTTCTTTCGCCCTCTCAATTATTAAATAATCAAATTGATATTGATCTTTGTGATGCTCCTGATGACATCGACAAAGATAAATTTATTATTGAAAGAAAGAGGCTTCATAATTTCGTAGAAGCATCACATTGTACAGAGATTTTGGCAACTCAAGGACCGCTAGAACTCTTATTATTCATACATAAACATTTTGTTCCCAGTATTGTAATAATGCTTAGAGTTTTTTTAACTCTCGATGTGAGTGTAGCTACATGCGAAAGAAGTTTTTCAAAACTTAAATTAATCAAAAGCTACTTAAGGTCAACAATGTCACATAGTAGATTAAATAATCTTGCAATAATGTCAATAGAGCATGAACTAGTTGACACCATTGATCTTGAAAATGTTATTAATAAATTTGCTATTCAAAAAGCAAGGAATGTTCGTTTTTAAATTTCCTAAATAATTTTTTTAAAATTTAATATTATTTGATATATAGTTATTATTTTTTTGAACCAATTATAATTTGTATATTAAGGTCATAGGTTTCTGAAATCTAAAATTATTTAAACTTTTAGAAGGGGGTGGGGTGGGGGCACCAGGTCTCAATATTGCCCTGGCCCCAAATATACTAGCTACGCCACTGAGAAGAGTAATCTGTATGATTATCTTGCTACACCACAATATAATTTTTTATTCTTTGATAGAAAAAAAATTAAAGTATTTTTCTATGATTTTGTTTTGATAATTAAATATCATAGGTACTATAATCTATTTAAAATGGAGAATTCTTCATGTGTCTCAATAAAAGAAAACAATAAAAAAAAACATAAATATAAATATTTTAATAAGTAAATTTAAATATTTTAATCTTCTAAATATCCTAGAAGTCAATTACATTTAAATTCTTTATATTACTTTGTATTATAAAGCATTATATTACCTAGTATGACAACACATTTTTCAATTAGTTTAAAGAAAAATCATTATTCATAATGCCAGATATTATTTAACTAGATATACTTATATGTATCCAGATCCTTGAAGATCTTATAAAGGTAATAATTATACTAAATTCTATGATAAAAAAAATTGTTTACAAAAAAAATTGTGATCACATTCCATTTGTTGTTTAATTTAAATTTCTACAAATTATGACTTCACAATTTCCTGCTTTATTATGCAGGACATCATAAACTTACAGTGCAGCATAGTCAGAGAGAATCTACTGTCAAGACACTTAATTCTTTGCTTTTTGCCTCAAATTTGAGACATTGCACATTGAATGGTGGATCTAAACACCATGCTTTGTTTTATAACCCACAACCAGTTGTGTATACCACAATAGTCCTGGTGCGGCTCAATAAAATTATTTTATTAAAATTTAATTTATTATATCAAAACATGTGGATGTTTCTGAGTAATAGATATGTATTTTTTAATAGATATGTATTTTTATATTAATTGCAGTTTAATTTAACATCAATTAGTGGTGAAATGGTTAAAAGTCGACGATGTTTAAAATTGAATCATATGTTACACCCATATTGTTAAGTTATGTTGACAAATATGTTCGAGACTTTAAGCCAGCTGATGCACAAGTAAGTTTAAATGTTTTCAAAGACTTATAGCAAGATTTAGTCATATATACTTCGAAATATTAAATAATATTATATTTAGGTTTCATTATGGGGAGGTGGTGTCACTCTCCACAACCTTGTCCTCAAGGCAGATGTTCTACAAAAGGAAGTGGCTTTACCATTTACATTGGTATCAGGACGTATACATGAACTGCTTATACAAGTTCCATGGACTAAAATCATGTCAGAACCTATTGTTGTCACCATTAATACAATAGGTCAGTAGTCATTTTATAATTGACATCTTTTCAATATTTTTATCTGGTTACTTTAAGAATTATACTGAAAATCTTTCAAAATATTATACATACATAATCTACACCTCTTGAAATTGTCCTGTATGTGTAGGTATATAGACTAGTAGTGACCTGCTGGTGGTCTCGCCTGTATAAACTACATGACTAGTAACTAAATATTTCTAAATCCCTCACATTCCTACTTAAAAAGTTTACTTTCATTTTCAATTATAATTTAAATCAATAGTCAAATCATCAATCAATGAAAATCATAGGATTGGTATTTCTGTTTCATTGTATGTTTAAAAAAATATATATTAAAGAACATTATTTTGGGTTCTATTACATATGTTAGGATAAATGCCCCCAATAATATATTTTCGTATATTCTTCCATGTATAGACATTGATCAGTTACATTTTTTTTTAAATAGGTGTTTAATTTCATTCAATAGGCTTGAATGTATAATAATAGGTGTAGTTTTAGTCGTCCTACATTCAAATTGTTAGATGGAATTTTGTAGTGATTTATGTATTTTCTTTTCGTTGTATACATTTAACATCTGAGAAATTATAAAACTCTAAAAATTTAAAAACTACTTACAGTTCAATATAATTTTAATTATTTTCAGAGTGTATTTTAAGCTTGAATCCTCCTCCTGATGATAATCCACAGCAAGAAACTCAAAGGTACAGAGAAAACTATAAACATTTTTTTTAAGCTATCTATCCATCAAATGTTAAAACTATATTTATTTAACTTGTATAATTTTTTTTAATTATACAAAATATGTTTAGCCCGAGAACTCAAGTTGTAGAAGCACCCCCAGGCTACATGCAGGCCCTCGTCCGACGCATAGTTAGCAACATTGCTGTGAGAGTACATTCGTTAATTGTAAAGTATGTTCACGATGATATTATTCTTTCCCTGAATGTGAAACACTTCGCTGTTGATAGTGTTGGCCCTAATTGGGAACCTGCATTTGCTGGTGAGTTTTAATAACTACAATTATTTCGATATAAATATTGTATTTTTTTCATTATTATAACTATAAATAATTACTGTGGATGTATGAATGATGAATGTAAATAATTACAGTATATTCCTATGTATTATAAAATTTTATATTTCTTTGAATTACTGTAGTTTTTGACCTGACCTGATTGACCTGTTATGTCAACTTTTCAGAAATTATATGAATATTAATATATGTCGTTGTTATTTGCAGATATTGACCAAAATCAGCCAGCAATTAGACGGCTGATCCGCCTTGATGACCTTACTCTTTGTTTGGATAAAAGTGACTCCGATGGAAAAATTAGATACTTTCACGAGCCCCTGTTGTATCGTTGTCAATTGGACTTGAGGTGCTATACATTTTATTTTCTCTTACGATTTAAAAACTTATATAACCCTAATGACCATCACGGCACTCATAACGCAATGTTTTAAAATCAGGTGGAAAGTTAAAAACGGAGCGTCTAGGCGTTAGTTTCTATTTGACTATTCAGCTATATGGGAAAAGCGTAATGCTGAAAAAAATATAACCCACTGTTTCGTTATTGCGATTCGCGCTATTAATAATTTCAAATAATATGTAAAAATAATTATTACAGAGTATTAACAAGATTAATATCAGCGAACACTCGCCGCGCCCGCAACCTTAGCATCCAGCTAATATCCAACCGGCTGGCGTGGGGCGTAAACAATGAACAGCTGGTGCTCTTGGTACGTTTGCTTAGAGAGAGAACGCCTATAGAAGTGAATTCGCCTCCGCCTGTCACTAAACAATCCAATGTGCAGGTTGCATCAACCAGTAAGTCCTTTTTATTTTCATAATTTTGTCTAATCGCTTTGGACTCGTGGTCTATACATTTTTTAGCTTCGTTGGATTATTGACTTTAATTTATAATTTTTTTTTCTATTTCTTATTGTAACATTAGGAACTAGCTGATCCGGCGAATTTAATAATGTCTCAAAATGCAATATAAATTAACAGGAAACCTTAAATTTAATCGCGAGGACTTTCTCTACGAAAATTCTCCTGGTTAATAACTGTTATTTCTTGTAATTCTTGCAGATGAATGTCATATTTTTTGTCAAATATATTTAAGTGCGTTCAGAAATTTTCTTAGCATGATAATAAATATTAACTAAGAGATGAAATGACCGGCCTAAATATAAAATGCATAAATTATTAGATATCGTTAAATTATGCGGCTGAATTTGACTTAGATATGCTAGGTCTTTTATTATTCAATGCTCTAAGCTATTTTCCTTGCTTAATATTTAATTTCCGAGTGCACTTTGTTTAAGATAAAATAGATTTTTTATTATATTCTGCTCATTTTCATTATGTTTTCTGAACTTTTAAACCATCCATGGACGTCTACAATTATTTGGAAATCAATCCAAACAAAAAATTGGGAACTAGTGACCTTTGACTCCGTTTTACGTTTTCTATCTATTTAAAGAAAGTATATGTAGGTGGTGCTCAGTACCATAGAAATCCGAGCAAAAATTATATGTTATGTACAAGTTCCACATGGGAGAAAATGGAATGAAAAGACAGTCAGACAGTATAGACCAAATAATTCATAAATTTCAGATTTTCAAAAATATACAATAATAGCGATAAATTACAGTTGTTTTATTAGGGTTGTTTTGATAATGTCACTTTAATTACACC
>JAOYRR010000601.1:0-72712 GCA_038994665.1 Podotricha telesiphe
TATTCTCCACTTGTCGCCTGAAATTGAAACATTTTATGCCGAGTGGCGGGGATCAAAGCCGCGCCTTAGGTGCCAGAAATGAAAATTACGATGATGATATCTAATACACAAATATGTGTTTCACAATGGCATTCCCATATTTAAAAAAAAAACTAAATAATAGATAGCGGAACTAATAAAAATTTATAGAAATGAAAAACTTGTGGCCTTCTTATTTGAATAGTAATTATTTACGTACAGGCAAGGCTATAGCAGTGCGATTGTACACGAGTTTTTTTCCACACTCCTTCCCGCATAGCAGGGTAGGCTGAGAGAACCTAGTGTCAAGATACTCCGTTCTCCACTGTCACCGAAGCAAAGAAATGAAAATTATTTAAATATAGCCTATTCCTCGAGTTGCAATCGAATCGAATCAATTCAAAACAACTGACTGTCAAACAACAAACAAGTGACTGTCATACTGTGACGTGACACATTCATTCAAAATCTCTCATGCAAGTTAAAAAAATTGGAAAGGAACTTGTTATAGATGATCACGAGTAAAATGTTAATTTACAATCAACGCTTCCCGCTAGTTCTGAGAATCAACTGTTCGCACGTCGCGTTTCTAAAGTATATTTTCGAAGTACACAATATTAAATAAATGTTTATAAATATAACTATTTTAAATCATGCATCTATCATGTTTAGATTTTAATAATGCATAAATTTTGTAGGAATTTCTGTGCTTTGTGCGACACATGTGGAATGGCCTGCCTTTAATATCACTTTACTAGATAACACTGCCACCTATACTTGATTCAGGTCTTTACTAAAGTCATATAAGCTAGTTAATTTATATCTAGAGCCAACAAGTATCACTAATTGTACTGATACATTGCATTGATAATATTTTTTCTACTTGTCCAAGGCTTTTGATTACTTTCAGCACTCTACGTTAGCCATGAAATGACACTATTATGGCATAAGAGCACATGCACTCTTCTGTCTTATTTATCTAACAGGGTTCAGAGAGTCAAAGTTAATGGCAAGAAATCTCCTGGGACATCAGTATGGGCGTCCCGCAGGGATCTATTCTTGGATCTTCCATTTTATGCTAAGAGTTTATGCGATATTGTATTGTTTGCTGATGATACTACTTTAATTTTTAAAGCAGATCGTAATAAAGATAATTATGACGAGGTAAATAGTGCATTGTCGCAAATACTTCACAACTTGGTATCATCGAAATAATATAGAATTTACTATGCCCAATGTGAAGAGACAAAAGCTTAACTGTACTATAAAGAAATTATCAATTTTAGCCACTCCACTATTTTCATAGTAATTAGGAGGCTTTTATTGTAAAACTATATTTGAAAAGAGCAACTGTTGAGTTTCTCGCAGGCTTTTCTCAGCAGAACGGCCTTCCGAGCCGGTGGTAGCTGCCTCTAGGACTGACAATAATGACATTTTAGGTTAAATGACAATTGGAAAGTGCTTGTGATACCCTATTTGAATAAAGAATATTTGTGTTTGTTACAAGTATTTAGAAAACATACTGAAGCTATTTTTTTTTAACATTTTTTAAAGTGTTAATCGCACACATAATAAATTGAAAAATACATATTTAGAAAACGTATAAAAATTTGAACGCAGCGGCATTTGAACCCGCTTAGAGGTCAGAGCGCTTGAACGGTTTTCAAGAGGCGCAGGTTCAAATCGCGCTGAGTTAAAATTTTTATAGATTTTCTAAATATACTAAAGCTAGTTTGAAAGTTTATTATAACCATGACTACGTTAGGCATATTTTGTTTCCCTTGATCTCTTTTTGACATTTAACATTTTGCTAATTATTTTCATACTATTAAACACTTAACTACTTACATTAAACGTTACTTTAAAAAAATAGATTTTTTAAAAAAAAATCTGTGATACTTTCTATAATATCTATGTAACTGTAATTTTCTGATCATACATAGTCGCTATATATATTGGTTAGGTATTGAAGGACTTTAATTGACACATGGACATGCGCCACCACTGAACCGTTCATCGAGACACACTCTGTATAACATATACACAGTGTGTTCCGCTACTATTCTGTTAGAAAAGCTATTACAAAAAAAGAATTAGAAAACAATTATTGCTAACACTTCATTACATAATTAACAGTAATTAACTCGAGGTACGAGGTGTTTTTTTATTTAAATAATTAATAACGTAAAAAGCTTCATTAGTATGTGGCATTTTTAATGAAACTGTTTATAATTGTATTAACTTTTTGTAAGGATACAATGAAAAAGCGTTTGTTTCTTGGGTCTTGACAAACGTAAAACCGAGAGACACAGCTTAGTGAAAATATACTTATTATCCAAACATAATATAATCGTAAAAATCCTTGATTTCAACATTACTTAATAAAACAATACGATCAATTACTATTTCAATTAAGCCTTTCATCTCATTTATTTCTTGTAAAATAATTTTTAAACCTTGACCAGCACTGAGAATTGTATACAAAAACATTTTACATACAAACATTTTACGTACAAACTTCATTGCACTTGCTCTATTATATATATATATATATATATATATATATATATATGTTTGTATGCCATCTGACACAGACCATTCGGTGTATTTAAGTTGAAATAATCACACGAATCGCGTTTTGCTTATAATTTTTATAGAATTAAAATATATTTCAAGGTGTTTGTAAACTGTTACTTGTTAATTGATGTTAAGCTTTTCGGAATGCTGTGGTATATTTTGAGGTAAGTTCTTCATATTATTTTATTTAAACAGATAAAGCGCAGTCTTGAGTTCCGACATTTAAGATATGGTGTATCGTATTCGAACGGAAAGCGGAGATATCAGTGTTTTTTTTTTGTTTGTTTAAATTTTGTTAACATACTACGGACATATGGTGTACCTTTTTAAGGATATTATTCCTTTTTTTATAAATTACAATTTTTTTTTTATCAATTTCAGTATCTACTAAAGCTAAAAGATAGGAACGAAGCGGTCACATCGTTCCTATCTTTTACGGTCATCTTCAAACTATACTCCACAATGCCTTTCGTCGTTGCCTTTGTAGCTTTACGTATCAGTATTTTAACCGCGTCTTCCTCGCCATCGCTATAGCAGGAGCAGTTGTTGGTGAGGCCTGCTGACATGTAGCTACAACCAGGGTGGTGGTCAGACACTGGGACTCGAGGATAGTTAGCTCCTTTGAACCCGTTCCGTGTCCCTGAGTGATAAAGGATCCCTTTTCTTTTTGAGGGAATGTAAGGTAGAGGGGGGTCTTTCAGGTCTCGTGGTACTGGTGTCGCCTTAATATTTTCTATACTACATACAGATACATACAGATGAGTATATACCAAAATATATTTCCCATGGAGCTTCTATGGGTGCACATTAGATCCTGGTCTATGTTGGCAATTTGGGATGGATCACAAAACATATGGAAAATATTCTTCCAGTCAATATTGATCTACATCTCTGATTAGTAGTATTTCTTCTGCTGCATTTCTATTCTAGCAGCTGTCACTATCATTCTAAAGTTATTAATCACAATAAGGCGCTTGCACATTTCTGTTTTTTTTACCCCATTAACCAGCATTGATTCCACAGTGCGAATTCTACTTTTCACTATTCGTACCGGCAGCTTCTCCCGAAGTTCATTGGCTGCTTCTGTTTTAGTAGTAATAGTAGTGTCTCTATTTGTGTCAAAGTAAATTATGATCCAAGCTGTTTTACCACATCCAGGAACCTTGTTGATCCACTTTATCTTAAATAGTTCTCGTTTTTTCAAGCATTCTATCCTCCAACAATACTCGAGTACACTTGGCGATGACCACGATATGGCTATTAGTGGGTCTGGTGAATTTATTTGTTGTGTTGTGAGATCCCAGCGCTTGGACACTAGTTCCCTTTCTACCTGACCATGCGGAAAAAGCATGTAGCAGCTTGCCTTTTTTGACATTATCAATAACCGTATAACTTACAGTAAATAGACTGTGAATAACTGAAGGAATATTAATATTCTACTTTTTTTTTAATAAATAATACGAGGTCAGCGTGGTGTAGTGGAACAGCGTCTGTCTATCAATGTTATGATCAGAATCAATTACCACTCGGTGGAATAATTAAATTTATAATATTTTAATTTCTCCGCTGTCTAGGCCAAAGCGCTGCGTTGAGTACCACTCGACAAGCATTATCTCGATTTTGGGCTAAAAATCGAGAACGAAGTGTCTCTTTGTCCTCCAGGTGAATATAATTGAATCTCTTTTTCGAGATATTGCGTGGCGTGGCCGAATTAACCAACCAGTATTTTGTTCAACAAAAGAAAATAATTATTTCTTTTCGTTTCTCAATTTAGAGATATTGTGCGAAATTTAATCGAATTTTAACGCCGTTCTCTGTCTAACAAGTACAGGGATTAGATTATTCGCCTATAAAATGACACGTTTGCCAAATGAGTGAAATATATTATTCATGAATTCTCAACTAAAATAAATAAAGGCCATTCATTGTGAGGCAGTGGGACATCCTATGTTGTGGGTTCCATTCCCGCTCGGGGACAAATTATCAGCTCTGATACCTCACACATAGCTCGGGCAGAAAGTGTAGAAAGTGAAAGTGAAAATGTAGTGGAGTGTGTGGATTCTAGGTTATATCTACTATCTCAATCTGTAAGTAACCATCGCGTATGGTGGTAACGAAAGTGAAAAAATAACTACGCGTATTTATTTTCGTACGTTTAAACGCCAGAATTTGAGATATTGCGTGGAAAGTGGCAAAACGGAACGCCGATTATAGTCTTCACACAGAAATTAAAAAAGCAATTAATCCATTACTCACAGATGGAATCCAAACCACAGATATCGCAGTTATATAAAATAATAAAATAGCTATATTATTTTTAATTATTAAAATTCCAATATTTCACTTTTAGTACTTTTATGAATCTCTCGTAAAAACTCATCACACACTCCTTTTTCCACTTTTCGACTATTTTAGAGATACAGTTTGATTATAACAATGTTTTATATTTATTTCAGCTTCAATTTGTTGTTAATGAGTGGCGAATGTACAGACCTAAAATTTCCGCCAGGGTTTATGTTTGGAGTTGCCACATCTGCTTATCAGATTGAAGGTGCTTGGAATGTAAGCGGTGAGTTGACCTTCTTGGGGGGTGTAAATTTTATTTAATTATATTCTGTGATTGTTCTTAAAAAATATCTTTGGATAATTTGTAAAAATCTCTCTATAGAGATGCCAATAACTAAAACAACTTGTGACAAGTGTGTTAGAATTTGGACGTAGCTGTATCTAGAACGTATGGCTTATTAGTCAGAGCGCTTGGACGATTTCCAAAAGTCGCAGGTTCGAGTCCCTACTACGTTAAAAAAATTATACATTTTATACAAAAAAATATATATTTATAACTTAAGTGTATGATGAATAACTTTGAGTAGAGTGGTAAAATTGAATGCAGCGTCTTGTATTACCAGAGAGGTGATACGTAAATACAAAATAATAAAAAACGCGCAGCTCCGAGTTTTTCCCGCATAGCATCAAGATCTCTCTTGATTATCGAATGATAATGATATGATTTCTCTACTTCTACTTCTCTAGATTCTACTTCTTATTCTTATACTTCTCACTTAGTAGGTATCAAGCCACTCAGTTCCCCCCACTTTCCTCTCAAAATCGGGGAACCCAACACCGCGCTTTATCTTAGGTATGCCTATGGAATAACACAAAAGATACAAGAGCGGAGGAATCAAAATATTTTATATATAATCGTTTCCCCAAGCGGGAATCGAACGTATAACCACCGTCGCCTCTCTCGTTGCGCCATAGTGGCCGCAATTATAAGTGAATTGTTCTTTTTACAGATAAAGGCAAAAATATATGGGATCATATGACTCATAAGGACCCAGCTATCATAGCAGATATTAGCAACGGCGATGAAGCTTGCAAATCATATTACCTTTGGAAGGAGGATATACATTTACTTCATGAAATCGGAGTGCATTTTTACAGGTATTTTTTTTGTAACTTTACGCTTTTTCCTGCGTTGCTCGACAGACAAAAATCACCTAGTATCTAGATACTCCGTTCTCCACTTTTCACCCGAATTTGAGACCTTGCGTGTTGAGTGGCGTAACTTAATATCTATATCTATATAAATAATATAAATGTAACTGATCACTGTCTGTACATGAAATATATGTGAAAAATATATTGTTAGAACCCAAAACAATTATTTTTAATTTAATTTTATTTTCTGGTTGTTTAATTGTCTGTGCACGCTAATCTTAGAAAGACTTAACCGTTTTTAATGCAGTTTTCATAAAAAAAATTAAGCAATGTTTGTGATTTAAGTGAGAACGCAGGCGGGCAAAATACAAAATAGTCATAATCGTGTAGTTTACACAGGTAAAGCCGCGAACGGGTCGCTAGTTTTAAATATAATTGATCCCACAACCAATCCCGTTTACAGTCAGACACAGGCCCAATGCGCCACGATTGCCTCACAAGTAAAATAAGTAATAAAATATATATATATACATATATATATATATACATAAATATATAGCTTAATTTAAATAACAAATAACTTGTAAAAAAAACTAGACGATATCCTGGTAATCGTGGCAAAGACAGATTCATTCATTAGTGGTATTGTCATCGTTTCTGGACTTTGTTCCAGTTTGAAGGCCGATTTTTCGTAATATATTTTTGCAATTACAGCTCAAAGGTCGTACTCGTAATATGTGATAAATGTGCAAAACAAAAGGCATATATAATTATTATGCACTCATTGACCTCATTGACGCGTAAAATATACGTTGCCTTAGCAACGTGTGGACCACAAGCTTTCTTGCGGGCTGGATCCACGCCTGTTTGTTTGTGTATAAGTTTTATATATTATGTTATTTAATAAATATATAGAATAAGTACTGTATCCGAAGCGCTTCAATTCGCCTCAAGCTATCTCACATTCAAGGGTTTCAGGTAGGGTTCTCTTTTGGACATGAGTCACTCTTAGTACTCATTTTTTCTTTTATTTTAAGTTTTGGTATATTTTGTTATGTGGTACATAAATAAATAAAAAAACAATATCTCTTACAAGAAATTGTTAGAAAATTTGTTAAATATTTTTTGAAGTTGTGAACGGACAGACATATATTATATGCGGTTGGGGGATTTCTTTACAATATATAATCGTTGGTAGTCTCAAGCTATATAGGTACCTATCTGTTGATAAAATCACAATCAAAATTTATGTAATACTAGCGACCCGCTCGCGGCTCTGCCCGCGAAACGGGTTAGATTGCTCATATAAACTTTCATCCTCTATTTCAAGCAAGCAAAGTGTTGATATTTGAAAAAAAAAGTAGCCTATGTTGGACCCTGGATACTCAACTATTTTCATTCTAAATTCCATCTAAATCAGGCCTGTGGTTTAGAGGTGGTGGCCGTGAAAGCGTCACAGACAGACAGATAGACTTTCGCATTTTTAATATTAGTATGGATAGTGCCCCCACTATCTCCAGTGGATGTGGCACCGGAGATGTTTAATGTTTTATTACAGCTTCACGCTTTTTCTCGCATAGCAGGGTAGTCAGAGATAAGCTAGTGTCAAGACACTCCGTTTTCCACTTTCCAGCCGACATCGAGTCCATCACTTTCCGACCGATTCATTGCATGTTGAGTAACAACTCAACATAGCAGCTTAGTCTTGTTGCTGAGGCGAGAAAATGAAAGATCAATATAAATATAATCAGGCTATTTCTAAGTAAGAATCCAGGAGCCCACAGCAAACGCGTATACAGTCAGGCGCTGTCATTGCACCACGATGGCCTCAGATTTAGATTTTCAAAACGCAAACAAAAGCAATTTATTATGTATAATAAAATACGGTTTTTATTAACTTTACATAATGTTTTGGTTTTTACTTGAGCTCCATCAACTGGATCAAAAAAAAAATAACTCAATTAAAAAATAAAAAATATTATAAAGTTTGCGTACGCAAATACGTATCTGTAAAAAATTATATATACATGAATTTTATATCATATATTTTTATTTTTTATTGTTACATATAACGGTACCTTGCTTGTGTAAACTAACTAGAAAAATATCCCGTATTTATATAAATTTGGCAAGCGGAATTTGAAGCATTTGTGTATAATAAATACGGTTTAAAATTTAACTTTACATAATGTTTTGGTTTTATGACTCCATCCATGAATCCAAAAAAAAAAATAACTCAAATTAAAAAAATAAAAAATATTATAAAGTTTTGCGTACGCAAATACGGTATCTGTAAAATTATATATACATAATTTTATATCATATATTTTATTTTTATTACACTCTTATGATTTGCTGCTTGTAGTAAAAACTAGAAAAATATATCCGTATTTATATACTAGATTTGGCAAGAAAGCGGAATTTCGAGCCGCCTCCTTTTGCGTCTAATCGCTTTCCTAGAAAGCTATCATTAACCTCGTAAAATTATGGTATATAAAGCATATAAGAATTTCGACATAGTGGGAGAACAGGGCAGTTGTGCACGCTTGCATAGTTAACTAGACGCGCAGGTCGATTTGTATGCATATTTAAAAAAAAAATCATATCCTATATACAGTTTAATATTCTTATTATTGGGGGCCTTTATAACTATAATACAACCCAAAACAATGATTTTTAATTCTCTCCTGTTTGTCTGTTTATCTGTGCGTATGTAAATGATAATCTCGACATGGTTACCTTAAAAAAGCGCGTCTATTTCCACTTTGAAGGCCGGCGACATCCTTGTAACTCTTCTGGTGTTACACGGGGTCGTGGGCAGCGGTAATCACTTACCATCAGACCCGAACGCTCGTCCCTCCAGCCCTGTCTATAGAATAAAAAAAATAAGAATATACTAAGTCTCTAAACTAAATAAAATACTCTTTAAGACGACATTTAAAAACGTATTACATAAAGCGTATATTATTTTTTGGCCTTAAATTTATTTTATACATATGTTAATCTAATCTAAGCAAAAAACACCAAAATCTTACTAATTTTATGTATAAAAAGTTAAATTAAATAATCAATAATCAATTTCTTTTGACGATAAAAACACTTAAAATATGGCTTTTGGCATGATTATAAAGAAAAGTTTATTGAACTCTTCATTTAAAAAATATTATTTTTTAACGGTTAACAAATATTATTTTATATATAGATATTATAAAAAACCACTTAAGTTTATATTGAGTGCTGTGTTCGTCTTAATTCATGATATACGGTATAAATAATATACTTAGTATTGCCAAAAATATTGTTACAAAGAAAAATAGTTATTTTTATTGTACGTAACATTTGGTACTATAACAGATTCTCTCATCTTAAATGTATGAAAAATATTAAAATATTTTTCTAGTTTTTATAAATATATAATATTGCTTTGTCTGTTCTAGAGTCATATATCATATGTCATCATACATATATAGTCAGTCTTATAAATATTTTCAGCCTGGTAATTTTTATAAAAAACAAAAAACCCATTAATGTCCGGACGACGAATTTATTAGTAGGGATAAACTAATTAATCTAGATGGCAATTGATTTTTAATTTGGAAGTAGGACTCAGAAATTGAAGGCAAAGTGGCCTACCACTATTTAAACATATAACACTTTATCAATTGACACAATATTATTTGCATAATTCTACAACATTATGAATTTGGGCAAATTTCGTGATTTAAGTGAGAACGCAGGTGGGCGAAAACACGAAACAGCTATTAGTCGCGAGCGGGTCGCTATTATTTTCATATAGCATTAATAATGTAAGTTACTGAAAAATAATATTTAAATACAATCTAATAATATTTTTTGGTTGCCATCGCAGTATGAGTCCGAGTATTTCTTGACGCCTGATTTATTTGAAAATTAGTTTTTTTGCATGCTTGGAGAATTTATATATTATATAAATTCTTCATTCTCCATTATATATTATATAAATAATATTTTCTATGTTTACTTCGGATTTCAACTAACCCGTTTATTTATTTAGTTCTTTTTTAAATCAAATATTATTTTTACATAGCATTAAATACTATCCTAATAATTTATTGAGTGGTCATCTTGGCGAGTGTATACGTGATGTTTGGGAGTTCCGGGAGTTGAGTTACGCCACTGAATCCTAATGTCTCGAATTCGGGACGTGGACAACATAGTGTCTTGACACTAGGTTCTCTCTATCTTAGCAGCGTTGCTGTCTGAATAAATTGAGATATTAATAAAAACAATTGATTTGTATGATTTTGATAATATAATTGATATTTAAATTATATGTTTTCTTAAGATTTTCCATATCATGGGCGAGGATTTTGCCAACGGGGTTTCCGAATAAAATAAGCAAGGACGGCGTCCATTACTACAACAAGCTCATAAACGGATTAATTAGAAAAGGAATTGAACCTGTTATAACTTTATATCATTTTGATTTGCCACAAAGTATTCAGAACCTTGGTAAGTGTCTATACTTCATCTTATTTTTTACACGTCACCCTTTTTCTCTCATAGCAGATAAATATAATCTAGTGTCAAAACACTCCGTTCTCCGCTTTTTGCTATATAATCTTAAGGAAAATTATAATAATTTTAGTAAAGACGTTTCCCTAAGTGGAGTCGAACCCACAACCTTCTCGTTAAATCTATTTTTTCTTTTCTTTCGCATATCATTTCTATTCTTGCTTTCGAAATATATTTAGTTATTTTGCAATAACAATAGGCCATGGTAGTGCAATTAGACAGCGTTTGTTATTAAACGCGATTGTTTTCGGATTCAATACCCTGCCGAAAGAATTTTGTTATTTAAATTATTTTAATTTCTCCGCTTTCGTCAGATAAAGCTAAAGGTGTTGAGTTCCGCAATCCAGCACTCAATGTCTCGATTTACTGCATATTTGTCCTAGTCTTGAGACTAGTTTATTTCTGACTACCCTTATCACATAGCAAGGTCAAAAATTTAAACGCTTCATTACTTTCAGGTGGATGGGCCAACCCACTTATAGCAGAATGGTTTTCAGATTACGCCAGGATAGCTTTTTCACTTTATGGGCAAAGAGTGAAAATTTGGATCACTATAAACGAACCATTATTTATATGTGATTATATATATAATGGTGAATATTTGGTACCCATGGTCGAGGAGAAGGAGATTGGGCCGTACATTTGCAATAAGAACGTATTGTTGGCTCACGCAAAAGCTTGGAGAATATACGATGAGGACTTCAAGCCTAAATATGATGGTATCTTACATATTACAGTCTTCTGTAGTTTCCATAATAAGCTTTATGAGCTTACAGATGTTTTCATTATTATGTAAATTGTTACCATTATGAAGTGTCAAACCGTTTAGGTCTGAAGTTAATATTGCTGATTCTTTCCAGCCGAATTTAAGTCACAGCCAGTTTAGTTGAGCAGTTCGTGTAATTGTAGCTTCCTATAGAACTGACAGTACTGATATTGTTTTTATTTTATAAAAGATGATTTATAAGTTTTTACTTGCAAAGTGTAACTTGGTAAAATATACAGATATTTATTTATCAGAATGGTAGAATTTTTTTTACATTTATTTAGTTTTATAGTTTAATTTGTTTTTATTTTAACTTAGTATTTCTTTATATTCACTTAATATGGGATGTTTGAAGATGAATGTATATTTTTTGTTTTTTTTTTACTATAGGAAAGGTATCCATAGCAAATAATCCTATCTGGCTTGAACCTAAATCGCATGAGCACGAAGAGTTGACGGAACTAGCACGTGAATTTGGGGTATGTAAGTCATTTTATGAGTCCCTCCATTTTTTGGTTTCAGTGGCGGATACTAACGCTGTATTTTGTTAATTCTAATTCAAACATAATTTCAGGTCACAGGGAATGGTCCCTCGAATGTGGATCGTATTCACGACCCTTGTATTTCATGGTCATGTTTAAACTATTTTCATTTCCTCGCTCTTATAAGTTATAATACTGCATTGAATTCTGCCATTCACCATACAATGTGTCGAATTCGGGAAATGGAGAACGGAGAGTCTAAATAATCTGACGTCTTCCATCTGCCCTAGGTTATCAGCAACGTTTTCTAATCTATACATAAAATAAAAATGACCGCTGTCTGTTCATGGAATATATTATTATATGAGAGCATTAATAAAAATATTATTGGGGGCATTTATCAATGTAATAGAACCCAAAATAATAGTTAGTTTTGTTTGTCTGTGTGTTCGTGCACGCTATCTATAATTATCTAAGAAATGAATAAACGGATTTAAATGCAGTTTCCACTATTGTATTTTAGTAGACTTGCGTTAGCATTTAATGTGTATTTTATATCAATCGGCTCATAAACAAAAATGTTACAACATTTTTTCATAATAAATTTATGTATACTTTGTCATCTAAGCGGGACCGCTTGCGGGTGTAAAACTAATTAGTTATAATAGTTTACGCAGGCAAAGTTGCGAGCGGATAGCTTGTTTTTTAATATGCTAATAACTTAATGCTATTTATTATCGTACTGATGTTATAAACATTTTGTCTGAAGACAGGGCGCTATTCTCATGCTATATATACAAAGGAAGGTGGTTGGCCACCGAGAATCGAAAAATTAATGAACGAATATAGCTTAAAGCAAGGTCATATACGCTCTAAGCTTCCACCTTTTACTGAAGAAGAAAGGAAATTTATTCAAGGTTGGTAAAAATAGAAAATAATCACTAAAGCCACTGTACCAACATATCTTGTTTTAGTTTTTAATGATGTAGATTGAAAATATAAAATTCTATTTTCAAGATTTTATCCATGTATATTATAATTTAAAGTATAATTGTCGATTACGCATAGAATAAACGTGGCCTTAGCAACGTGTGTGTCACTTCACGTACACACATACAAAAATGTATGACAAACACATTGTAGCTTGTATAATAATTATTTTACTAATTTCATATATTTGTAATGCATTATTATGACAAATACTGGCATCACTTCTTCTCCATCCTCCGTTCGAAATAAGTTTAAAGTTTTTCCTATACTTATAAATCCGAATACGGCAAGATAGGCGAAGTTATCTTGTTTTGGACACTAATTTTCCTATTACTTTCGTAAATAATTTCCTGCTCATAGAATAAATTCATACAAATTTAATATGAGTATGTATAAAAAATCGCGGCGTTGAGTTCCGTAACTCAACACGCAATGTCTAGCTGTAAAATTATTGTATATTAACTCAATTTAAATTATTTGCTTACTTGAGATTGGCATAATCTAATACTGTAATTTTAATAGAATTTTGAGATATGCAGGGCCCTGCCTTAAACTCTGATTAGTTTTGATTAGCTTCATTGGTCTGTCTGTTAATGTAAGAACATCTTGTAACGCAACTTTAACTTACTCAAATTCAAATAGAAAATATCCTTTATTCAAATATAGTTTTTACAAGCACTTTTGAATTCGTGTATGAACACAAAGCTACCACCAGCTCGGTAGGCAGTTCTGCTGAGAAAAGCCGGCAAGAAACTCAACAGTGGCTCTTTTCTAATATAAAAGTTTACAATTTGATTATTATTTAATACAAGGGTATATATCTTCGTCTGGAGATCGAATTGGAGAACGGAATGCCTTGACACTAGGTTCTCTCTGAATACCCTGCCATGCGGAGAAAAGCGTGAAGGTTTTGTATGGTTATTCTACTTTGTAATTTAGCGACTTATCTATTTTGAAATGTATCATGTCTAAAAAAGGTATCCAGACTTATAATATTGACATGACATTCAATTCCAGGCACTTACGATTTCTACGCCTTAAACCACTATACGAGCCGCTTAGTTCGACCTGCGAAGGCGAACGAAGTGCCTGGACCATGGTTTTTACAAGGCTCGAAGGAACTCAACGCTGTCTTAGAAGAGAATCCGAAATGGCATCACAGCGATTTTAAAGCAATTGCTGTAAGTATTATATAAATCATCAACTCAGAGTATAAACCTGCTCAGCCCATTTTTTTAATTATTTTTTTGATATGTAACAAGTTATTCTATAGAGGAATTTAATTTTTTTCTAATTTAAAAAAAAATCAAGTTCTTTCGCTAACTCAGTTTTAAAAAAAAATATTATTGTAATATATAATTTGGAGGAGCTACCTCTATACCTATATAAACTCATACGTCTTCGCGTCCATCCAAGCACTGAAGCTAGCTAGTTCTAGCTATAATATAATGCTTATTTACTATATCAATAACTGCATATCAAGCTTGTATAATAAATATGGCTAATATCTTGGGCATTAACTTTTTTACACACTTTTAATGAGACTATTGTAAACGAATTATTCGCGTATATATTGATAATTCCATAGATTAACACCTATATTAGTATAGGTTAGGTGAGCCTAACAGGGTACCACTGTAAATTATTTGAAACGTCGGATTTGATAATAACGTATTCTCGAATATCAAAATATACGCGATTAATAATCGGTATAAATACTATAATTTAAATATAACTTAGCCAATCCGAGCTTGCCTTAAGACCAGCTCAATAATATTATACTTTCACTTCTATTCAAGATATATAAAAAAAAAAAAATCTATTCTAGATAATTCCAGAAGGTATTCGCCGTCAAATGGGGTGGATACAAATGAAATATAACAATGTCAGTATACTTATCACTGAGAATGGCATTGGCAGTTTGGAATACGGCGGCTATGATACAGTTAGAATAGGATATATACGAGAATATTTGAGACAGGTACTTTCACTAGTTATATAAAGTGATATAACACTACGTGTGTGTGTGTGTGTGTGTCCATACGTGCACATGAGTGAGCGCGTGTCCGAGCGTGTGTGTGTGTGTGAGAGAGAGAGATTTAGAACATACAAAACTCACCCCCTGCTCAGTGAGTGCCTGACAGAAAGCACAACCAAAACTACTTACTGGACGTAGAAAGCTTAAATTTGGCAAGGAGAGGATTTTCCAAAATAGGATTCGTAAAGGAAACAATGGCAGTTAAATAGGAAATAGAATAGCAATAGTCACGAAGTTTGAGGAAAAAAAGTTTCAGGCGACATCTAGTATTAAATAAATAATATTTTCAATGTTCCGAGTCTCTCTTATCGGTCATCATTTAATTTACAATCGATAAGCCAAATTTCGCACTTATGATACTGCTTTCAGAGAAACTATTTGCAATTCAAATAATGTTTTTTTACTATTGAAAAAAATTGCCATTCGTGTCATAATCTGTAAATATATTTTTTGCTTTACGTTTTACACAGCATAGTGTCATGACACTCCGTTCTCCGTTTTCTAACTAAATTCGAGTCATTGTGTGTTGAGCCTCGCTTTGTTTTACCAGACCAGGCAAATAAAAATAATTTAAATAACATCTTCTCTAAAATCACTGTGGTACGATGACAAGTAATATATTTTAATATATCCCAAATAGTAAACTCCGTTTACAGCTTCTTCTTGCTATAAAAGAAGATGGCGTCAATGTAATGGGTTACACTGTTTGGACACTCATGGACAATTTCGAATGGATGTTTGGATATACGTGAGTACTTTGCAATTTTTTTACAAGTGTATCAAAACATGTTTATTTTATTAATGTTTTAACACATTAATATGGAAAATATTGGCTTTCTACACTGATTGCTCATTAAAAGTACAGCCGACCGTGTAATTTAGGCAAAGAATGGTCGAAAAATGTTCCTTCATATAGAAGCAGGGAATGGTACAGTTGGAATTTGTGCGACTATATTTGGTGGTAAACAGGTAAAACGACGTTCTAGAGTTTTGGAGAGATTAACCACTCACTCATTATATTATATATATATATATATATATATATATATAAAATAGATAGGTATATTCTTATTTTAAAAGTTAAAAACTGGAAACTTCTTCCGTTATAGCAAAGAGTGTCTTTAACTTATTTGTCACTTTCCGTCTAATTTTTTGAAAATGAATTAATTTAAGATTTTCATGGTCACTCACCATAGGAAATATGTTAAGGAACATATCCCAAGTGGGAATCGAATTCATCACCTCATCGCTTACAATGAGAAACTAACCCACTGCACCAGAATGACTTCAATTTATAATTTATAAATTAAAAAAAATACAATTTCCCTATCCATATACATAACAGTATCAATAAGCTAACCTAGTGTCATAACACTCCGTTTTCCACTTTCCGCCCGAATTCGAGACATTGCGTGTTATTGGCGGAACTCAACACCGCGCTTTGTATAGTGCCAGAGTGACAAAATATTATAGCTCTTAAAGTTTCGTACATTAGCCGTTCCTTAATAATTTTTTTTGCATTTTCAGAATGAAATTCGGCCTCTACCATGTTGACTTCAACGATCCCTTGAGAAAGCGTACACCGAGAACTTCAGCGTACTACTACGCAAGTGTGATCAAGCACCATTCATTAGATGTGCCACATCATTATAAAAAAGAATTGAAAATATTAACAAATAGTTCTATAAAGGAATTGCATTCTACGTTTTTAATAGTATTAAGTTATATTATTGTTAAATTAAATTTAAGGCAATGGTAACTGTTTATTTTTTTTATTATTATTTTCAGTTTCACACAGAACTTAATGTCAAGACACTCCGTTCTCCACTCTCCGCCTGAATTCGGAACTCGGCGCTGCGCTTTTGTCTTGTTCACAAGAGCGGAGAAATGAAAATAGTTAAATTATGATCTATTTTTAACATTTTATTAAGTGTTAAAAGGAAACTGAAAAACATATTTTTAGAAAACATTTAAAAATTTGAACGTACCGGTATTTGAACCCACGGCTCTTGGAAACCGTTCACGCGATCTGACCGCTAAGCCATGCGTTCTACATCCAGCTGCGTTAAAATTCTTATACGCTTATTCCAACTTATTTTTGTTGTGAGCATCTCTGTAGAGAGATTTTTACAAATTTCAGAGATTATGCTACGAACAATCGTTTGACAAGAGAGAATGCAATTTATTAAATATTTACCACATTTTTTTAAATGTTAATCACACACTTATTTTTACATATTTTAGAAAACGTATTTTTTTTTCTCATAAATAAATAAGTTATTTGTATTCCATATATTATATTAAATTTGTATCTATTTATGTTTTTCAAATTATGATCTAACCATCGATTGGGAATCGAATCCATAACTAATCGTATTTATAGTCACACGCTGTCCCACTGCGCCAAAGTGGCCTCATTTATTTATTTATTTGTCACTTACTATCAGGTAAACCGAACGCTAGTTTGCCTTGTCTATAGAATAAAAAAGCCCAGAACAGGGCACGCATTGTTTCTATAGTAAATTATAATAGAAAAGACAGTTTTTTTTTATTTGTAGGCAGAGAGAACCTAGTGTCAAGACTCTCCGTTCTCCACATTCCTTTCAAATTTGAGACCACTGCGTGTTGGATGGTGGAACTCAACGCAGCGTTTTCTTTTACCAGAGCAGGGACATGAGAATAATTGAATATAATAGTTGCAGATTTGTTGTTCAGTAGTGACGTTTCATTGTATATGCGATTGGTTGTGGGTTCAAATACCACTCGGATAAATAATTTTGTTAAAAAAATATTTGCATTTAGTAGCTTTGGTAATACAAAGTGCCACGTGAATCCACCCAACAAGCAACATCTTGAGATTTGGCGAGTAGTGAAGGAGGGAGTGTCTGATAACTTGGTACTCTATACCTACTTGACATTAGGCAGTTTACATGTGAAATTTAAAAAGAAATAACTAAGATATCAACTTGAATGCTCTCATCAAAAGAAAACGATAAGCGCGATAAGACTTTACGAAACTATTATACAAATTGTATTATTTATATAATAGTTTAGTAAGTTATATGACAAATGTTATGAGGTCATAAAATTGTATGGCTACAATCTTCGGTAATGATTAAGACATTGTCATTGAGAATATAATTCAAAAAATTCATTACTGCCCCAATTTTTTTACGCAAGACAAATATCGTAAAACCATAAACATTTCTTCAAACTGAAGTATCATTCAACATTTTACGATACTATGGTCATGTTTTATGATCAATACCTCAATATACCAATTGATACCCCTCATTTGATACCTAACCAAGCGAAGCCTTCTTAAGATGTACTAAGATACTGCCAATAATAGAATAAGTTTTGTTAAAACTAAAGTTTAAAGTTAATGACTCATTAGTCTTAATTAATAGATTGTAATTTATTCTAAGGTTGTGTGTGTTTTTATTATTTAAGATCTCTATTACATTTAATTTATATAAGTGGAAATAATGCACTTTTCCCATATAACAGGGTATGCAGAGAGGACCTAGTGCCAAGACATTTAGTTCTCGGACCGAATCCGAAACATTGCATATTAAGACGTAGAATTTAGCGGCGCGTTTTGTCTTGTCACAAGCTCAGAGAAACGAAAATAATTTAAAAATAATCATTTGCCCGAGTGGGAGTCGAACCCACAAACATCGCGTATACAGTGGAACGCTGTTACACAGATCCGCAATGGCCTTAGCAATTAAAATAGTAATAAATTAATATTATAATCTAATTTTATTATTCAACAACATGTGTAATAATTTTTTTATTACACATGTTGTTGAATATTTTTGCTTGAATAATAAAGTTTCATTATTTTAGTTAAATATGTTTCAATTGTTATTCACATACTTATTAAATTGAAAGATATATATTTAGAATAATATTTGGGTAGCAGAATCTATACAGAGTTGCTACATATATACTGCAACAAATATAAGTATAATATAGTATAATTTCCACATAGCAGGATGTAGAACGCATGGCTTTTTTTTTTTTTTTTTTTTTTTTTTTTTTTTTTTTTTTTTTTTTTTTTTTTTTTTTTTTTTTTTTTTTTTTTTTTTTTTTTTTTTTTTTTTGTTTGTAATGTACTTAAAATTTAAATATATAAAATTGTTTTTATTGAAGCATTTAAAAGAAAAACCCATTTTTTTTATATGAAAGTAATTTGATTTAGTATTGGGATTCCCCGTCTGTGTCGTATGATGCGGGAAATGCGGAAAAATAAAATATAAACAATACCTACGACATAATAATATGATATATGTGTGTCTAAAAAAGCGAAAAAACTATGCAAACACATTTTTTTTAAAAATGTCAATAACCAAAAATAAAAACTATTAATTGTCATAAAGGGACGGACATAGACGAGTCGCAGACACAAGCGTCAAAATCAAAAGGTAATTTCGATGGAATCATCGATATATATATATATTTTTTTAAAGTGTTATTCGCACACTAAGGAAATTGAAAAATACACCACAGGTTTTTATACTTTGAAAACGTATAAAAATTTGAACGCAGGGGAATTTGAACCCGCGCCTCTTGTTGAACGGTTTTAAAGGTCTCTTTCTTCTTCTTCAAGAATCTTCTTTGTATTTTGGGATCAAGACATCTTCTTTTATATTTTGCCCTGATGGTCGTTGCCTCGATGACTTAGCTTTTTCAGTCAGTCTTGTTTCATTGCATAATCCAAGTTCATTAATGTTACGCAGCATGGCGATAACTGAAACTAAATTTAATTGGAAATTTTATTTAGAAGTCCTGAAATACCTACCAACTGATATCAAAAATTCTATTTGATAGCTTATTTTCTGCGTCAACTGACAATAAAAAGGAGTAGTTCCTTTTTATTCATCCAATATCCTAATCATTGCAAATTTGTTAAAAATTAATTATTAACTTGTTTTTCGTTTAGAAACTTTCTTAAAAAGATAAGAAATATAACTTTAAATCTTAATTTAAATATCAAATGAGCGGCCAAGTTATTGAATGCATAGATTATATATCATCAAATTGGTTTTTTTTTATTGATAAGATAGGAGGGATATAGGGGTTGATTAGGGTGGAGAGATATAGAGGATAAAAAATATATGTAATATATACATATAATAAAAATGTAACTGATAGCTGTCTGTGCATGGAAATCATGAAAAAAAATATTAATGGGGACATTTACAAATATAACAACGATTTTTAAGTTTATTTTCTGTATATCTGTTTATGTTTATATATATCTAATGTAATGCAGTTTTTAAAGAATTTTTTAGATCTTTAATTACTGTCTCACTGTACTGCACTCGTTTTCTCCCATGTGAAACTTTTACATAACATAGAATCTGATAAAATAACCTGCAGCGTTGAGCACCATATACTGTCATTACATAGATGGAAAGCGGAAAACAGAGTAAAATGTCACTAAGCTCCCTCAATATATATACAACGTTTGTAGCAGAGTACTGCTAAAACTCTAAAACAATTGGGCCAATTTTGTTAATGTTGGTTTCAAAATTAGGCTTAAAAGGTCAGGAAACAAAGAAATTGCACGAAAAATGATAAAAAGAAACTATTCTATCTTCCCATATAAGCTGTGCGTAACTGATAAACAAAGGGGCATTCAGAAATTAAATATTGAGCTAGGAAAATAGCTTAGAGTATATTAGAAATATAAAAAGACCTAGCATAACTAACATTCGGCCGCATATTTTAACGATATATAATAAATTATGCATTCAATAGTTTGGCCGGAAATTACTATTGATTACGTTTCTAGGGAAACTTCTGAACGCACTGTAAACATATACAGGACAACAAATATGTCTGCAACAATTACATAAATGACACTATTATAAATCTGGAGAATTTTCGTAGACTTTTTTGTTTTCTGTTAATTTTTATTAAGCGAAAAAGCGGATTCATTTGTAAAAGAAAAAAAGTACTTTATTAGTACAATTCTACAATTAAATTTCAAAAGCCATATAGTAATTTGAAGATGTTCAATACATTTGAGAATGCACTTATAATAATTTTTTTTTTGTATAGTAATATTCATGCATATGAATGCCTCCTCCAAATAATTCCATAGTCTTTATTCATCTTTGGCAATGATCAACCAATTTCTTCCTGCGTTGGCTACTATTTCGCCTTGCTACTTAGGGCATGGGTCTGCTTCCAACACCATGAGATTCTTTCCATTTCGATTGTCAACGTATCTTGCAACATTAAAATTCAGACTTTCGTCTCAGACTTTAAGCGAAATGTTAAACACCGTTTACCGTAAAAAACATTGTTAGAAAAACTATAAAAATTAGAACTTTGCTTGGCTTAGCAGTCGGAGTGTTTCTGCGGCCTCCAAGATACGCAGAATCGAAACCCGCAGCGTTCAAACTTTTAAAATTTATGTACCCTTTCTAAAAATGTTTTTTATATTTTCTAGGTATGCAAATTACACATTATTTTTTTTTTAAATTAAGTTGCTTTTTTTATTTTTTAAATGAATTAATAATAATAACGCAATGATTATATTAATGTATGTATATATGTTAGAATGTAACTATTTATATAATTTGTGTACATACTTTTTATAATTTAATACCTTTTTCAAATGAAACCAATTTTAACCGGATTAATCGCGTATAATATTGGTATTCGAAAATACATTTTAGAGGTAGTTTGATATAATAATTGTATCAAATGACAGACGAATGCCACCTCAGTTTACTAGCGAGTGTGACCACGGACTACTGTAAAGTGTTCGAAACGTCTGGTTCTAAAATGTATTTTCGAATACCAATATTATACGCATTTAATCCGGTTAAAAATAGTTTCATTTCACAATGTGTAGTAATCATGAAAATTACAGAACTTATAATTTAATACCTTTTATTACACCCTAACCCAATCTTAATTTGCTATTTGCTAGGCAATAAGCTTGCCTGGCAGAGACCGCTATCTAAGCGATAAGGCCGCCTTTTGTATATATTTTTAATCTACATCTGTGTCTTTACTTTGGCTGCTCACTAAACAGTTTTTATAATATTTATTATAATAAACTATAAAAAGGAGTATCTTGTAATTTTAATTATTGACGGATCTTACAAACTCTCTTATAGAGTTTTAAAAAAAATCGCGATAACATCTTAAGAACGAGATTGAAGTATGTCATAGTGGTTGTTTTATTTTTTTTATCTAGATTTTTTTTATGATGTTCTGGTCTAGTTCTAGCACTTCTTAGGAATTCTTTAAAATTTCCAAAAACTATTGTTTTTGATTATAAATAAAAATAAATTCGTATATATAATACAAACATTTAATTATAATATAATAGATTATATAAATATATATATATATATATATTTCTACAGTGATTATATATAATTACAAAAAAAAAATACTGAAGCTGCGTAATTTAGAAAAAAAAGCCTCGTTACATCGTCGGAAACAGCTCTACGACATCAGTGTGAAGTATATCCTAACTCGCCATTAAAACCACTATTTTGCAGATTTACGCATTATCAAAATGGGCCAGTAGTCAGAGAGAACCTAGTGTCAAGACACTCCGTTTTCCATAACAAACCAAGATGTTACGTATTGATTGGTGAAACCTTGAGGTCTTTGTGGCGCAGTAGGACAGCGTGTGACTGTAAAGGGTTGTGGGTTCGATTCAAACTTTAGTAATAATCATATTTCAACTATTTTCCAGCATTCAACACGAAATCAATCAATTTCTACTATATACTAGGCGTTCTCATATCTACAACATTTCAAATTTCGACAGTAACATGACCAAACTAGACGACGACTTATAAGCCAAACGCCATAATATCTCAGTAGTAAAAATGTATTCGTTCAAATCAGTCGGTCTTTGGTAAGTGCATTCAAGTGTATTTAAAATACGCTTTCTTTATATATATTTAATGATGTATTTATGTATATATAAGTAACTGGAGTGTTATCAAAAATATCTTATACAAAAATTGTGAAGGTCTTAAAAAAACACTCGATCAATTTTTTTTTGAGTAATGTAAGTTATATGGTGAGTGAATTAGTGATTAAATTGGACGGAGAAATTTTTTGTGAAGAATCACTCAATTTTATATTCTCCGGTTTAACACTCTCATCTTTACGGTGGAGGTTTTTTTTTTATGTATCTCTTAGAACTGGAATGTCTTAACTTTGTTATATAAATTCTATCAGTGTGTTTTTAACATTTTTAAAGTGTTATATTCGCATACTTAGGAAATTGAAAAAGACATATTTAGAAAACGTATAAAAATTTGAACGCAGCGGGATTTGAAGCCGTGCCTCTTGAAAACCGTTCAAGCGCTCTGACCGCGAAGCCATGCATGCTATTACGACTTATATTTTTTGTAAACATCTCTGAAGAGAGATTTTTACAAATTTCTGCTACCCAAAGATTATTCTACGAACAATCGTTTTGGCAAGAGAGAATGCTATTTATTAAATATATATAATATAAGAATTTCGACGTAGCTGGATGTAGAACGCATGGCTTAGTGGCGCTTGAACGGTTTTTTTTTTTTTTTTTTTTTTTTTTTTTTTTTTTTTTTTTTTTTTTTTTTTTTTTTTTTTTTTTTTTTTTTTTTTTTTTTTTTTTTTTTTTTTTTTTTTTTTTTTTTTTTTTTTTTTTTTTTTTTTTTTTTTTTTTTTTTTTTTTTTTTTTTTTTTTTTTTTTTTTTTTTTTTTTTTTTTTTTTTTTTTTTTTTTTTTTTTTTTTTTTTTTTTTTTTTTTTTTTTTTTTTTTTTTTTTTTTTTTTTTTTTTTTTTTTTTTTTTTTTTTTTTTTTTTTTTTTTTTTTTTTTTTTTTTTTTTTTTTTTTTTTTTTTTTTTTTTTTTTTTTTTTTTTTTTTTTTTTTTTTTTTTTTTTTTTTTTTTTTTTTTTTTTTTTTTTTTTTTTTTTTTTTTTTTTTTTTTTTTTTTTTTTTTTTTTTTTTTTTTTTTTTTTTTTTTTTTTTTTTTTTTTTTTTTTTTTTTTTTTTTTTTTTTTTTTTTTTTTTTTTTTTTTTTTTTTTTTTTTTTTTTTTTTTTTTTTTTTTTTTTTTTTTTTTTTTTTTTTTTTTTTTTTTTTTTTTTTTTTTTTTTTTTTTTTTTTTTTTTTTTTTTTTTTTTTTTTTTTTTTTTTTTTTTTTTTTTTTTTTTTTTTTTTTTTTTTTTTTTTTTTTTTTTTTTTTTTTTTTTTTTTTTTTTTTTTTTTTTTTTTTTTTTTTTTTTTTTTTTTTTTTTTTTTTTTTTTTTTTTTTTTTTTTTTTTTTTTTTTTTTTTTTTTTTTTTTTTTTTTTTTTTTTTTTTTTTTTTTTTTTTTTTTTTTTTTTTTTTTTTTTTTTTTTTTTTTTTTTTTTTTTTTTTTTTTTTTTTTTTTTTTTTTTTTTTTTTTTTTTTTTTTTTTTTTTTTTTTTTTTTTTTTTTTTTTTTTTTTTTTTTTTTTTTTTTTTTTTTTTTTTTTTTTTTTTTTTTTTTTTTTTTTTTTTTTTTTTTTTTTTTTTTTTTTTTTTTTTTTTTTTTTTTTTTTTTTTTTTTTTTTTTTTTTTTTTTTTTTTTTTTTTTTTTTTTTTTTTTTTTTTTTTTTTTTTTTTTTTTTTTTTTTTTTTTTTTTTTTTTTTTTTTTTTTTTTTTTTTTTTTTTTTTTTTTTTTTTTTTTTTTTTTTTTTTTTTTTTTTTTTTTTTTTTTTTTTTTTTTTTTTTTTTTTTTTTTTTTTTTTTTTTTTTTTTTTTTTTTTTTTTTTTTTTTTTTTTTTTTTTTTTTTTTTTTTTTTTTTTTTTTTTTTTTTTTTTTTTTTTTTTTTTTTTTTTTTTTTTTTTTTTTTTTTTTTTTTTTTTTTTTTTTTTTTTTTTTTTTTTTTTTTTTTTTTTTTTTTTTTTTTTTTTTTTTTTTTTTTTTTTTTTTTTTTTTTTTTTTTTTTTTTTTTTTTTTTTTTTTTTTTTTTTTTTTTTTTTTTTTTTTTTTTTTTTTTTTTTTTTTTTTTTTTTTTTTTTTTTTTTTTTTTTTTTTTTTTTTTTTTTTTTTTTTTTTTTTTTTTTTTTTTTTTTTTTTTTTTTTTTTTTTTTTTTTTTTTTTTTTTTTTTTTTTTTTTTTTTTTTTTTTTTTTTTTTTTTTTTTTTTTTTTTTTTTTTTTTTTTTTTTTTTTTTTTTTTTTTTTTTTTTTTTTTTTTTTTTTTTTTTTTTTTTTTTTTTTTTTTTTTTTTTTTTTTTTTTTTTTTTTTTTTTTTTTTTTTTTTTTTTTTTTTTTTTTTTTTTTTTTTTTTTTTTTTTTTTTTTTTTTTTTTTTTTTTTTTTTTTTTTTTTTTTTTTTTTTTTTTTTTTTTTTTTTTTTTTTTTTTTTTTTTTTTTTTTTTTTTTTTTTTTTTTTTTTTTTTTTTTTTTTTTTTTTTTTTTTTTTTTTTTTTTTTTTTTTTTTTTTTTTTTTTTTTTTTTTTTTTTTTTTTTTTTTTTTTTTTTTTTTTTTTTTTTTTTTTTTTTTTTTTTTTTTTTTTTTTTTTTTTTTTTTTTTTTTTTTTTTTTTTTTTTTTTTTTTTTTTTTTTTTTTTTTTTTTTTTTTTTTTTTTTTTTTTTTTTTTTTTTTTTTTTTTTTTTTTTTTTTTTTTTTTTTTTTTTTTTTTTTTTTTTTTTTTTTTTTTTTTTTTTTTTTTTTTTTTTTTTTTTTTTTTTTTTTTTTTTTTTTTTTTTTTTTTTTTTTTTTTTTTTTTTTTTTTTTTTTTTTTTTTTTTTTTTTTTTTTTTTTTTTTTTTTTTTTTTTTTTTTTTTTTTTTTTTTTTTTTTTTTTTTTTTTTTTTTTTTTTTTTTTTTTTTTTTTTTTTTTTTTTTTTTTTTTTTTTTTTTTTTTTTTTTTTTTTTTTTTTTTTTTTTTTTTTTTTTTTTTTTTTTTTTTTTTTTTTTTTTTTTTTTTTTTTTTTTTTTTTTTTTTTTTTTTTTTTTTTTTTTTTTTTTTTTTTTTTTTTTTTTTTTTTTTTTTTTTTTTTTTTTTTTTTTTTTTTTTTTTTTTTTTTTTTTTTTTTTTTTTTTTTTTTTTTTTTTTTTTTTTTTTTTTTTTTTTTTTTTTTTTTTTTTTTTTTTTTTTTTTTTTTTTTTTTTTTTTTTTTTTTTTTTTTTTTTTTTTTTTTTTTTTTTTTTTTTTTTTTTTTTTTTTTTTTTTTTTTTTTTTTTTTTTTTTTTTTTTTTTTTTTTTTTTTTTTTTTTTTTTTTTTTTTTTTTTTTTTTTTTTTTTTTTTTTTTTTTTTTTTTTTTTTTTTTTTTTTTTTTTTTTTTTTTTTTTTTTTTTTTTTTTTTTTTTTTTTTTTTTTTTTTTTTTTTTTTTTTTTTTTTTTTTTTTTTTTTTTTTTTTTTTTTTTTTTTTTTTTTTTTTTTTTTTTTTTTTTTTTTTTTTTTTTTTTTTTTTTTTTTTTTTTTTTTTTTTTTTTTTTTTTTTTTTTTTTTTTTTTTTTTTTTTTTTTTTTTTTTTTTTTTTTTTTTTTTTTTTTTTTTTTTTTTTTTTTTTTTTTTTTTTTTTTTTTTTTTTTTTTTTTTTTTTTTTTTTTTTTTTTTTTTTTTTTTTTTTTTTTTTTTTTTTTTTTTTTTTTTTTTTTTTTTTTTTTTTTTTTTTTTTTTTTTTTTTTTTTTTTTTTTTTTTTTTTTTTTTTTTTTTTTTTTTTTTTTTTTTTTTTTTTTTTTTTTTTTTTTTTTTTTTTTTTTTTTTTTTTTTTTTTTTTTTTTTTTTTTTTTTTTTTTTTTTTTTTTTTTTTTTTTTTTTTTTTTTTTTTTTTTTTTTTTTTTTTTTTTTTTTTTTTTTTTTTTTTTTTTTTTTTTTTTTTTTTTTTTTTTTTTTTTTTTTTTTTTTTTTTTTTTTTTTTTTTTTTTTTTTTTTTTTTTTTTTTTTTTTTTTTTTTTTTTTTTTTTTTTTTTTTTTTTTTTTTTTTTTTTTTTTTTTTTTTTTTTTTTTTTTTTTTTTTTTTTTTTTTTTTTTTTTTTTTTTTTTTTTTTTTTTTTTTTTTTTTTTTTTTTTTTTTTTTTTTTTTTTTTTTTTTTTTTTTTTTTTTTTTTTTTTTTTTTTTTTTTTTTTTTTTTTTTTTTTTTTTTTTTTTTTTTTTTTTTTTTTTTTTTTTTTTTTTTTTTTTTTTTTTTTTTTTTTTTTTTTTTTTTTTTTTTTTTTTTTTTTTTTTTTTTTTTTTTTTTTTTTTTTTTTTTTTTTTTTTTTTTTTTTTTTTTTTTTTTTTTTTTTTTTTTTTTTTTTTTTTTTTTTTTTTTTTTTTTTTTTTTTTTTTTTTTTTTTTTTTTTTTTTTTTTTTTTTTTTTTTTTTTTTTTTTTTTTTTTTTTTTTTTTTTTTTTTTTTTTTTTTTTTTTTTTTTTTTTTTTTTTTTTTTTTTTTTTTTTTTTTTTTTTTTTTTTTTTTTTTTTTTTTTTTTTTTTTTTTTTTTTTTTTTTTTTTTTTTTTTTTTTTTTTTTTTTTTTTTTTTTTTTTTTTTTTTTTTTTTTTTTTTTTTTTTTTTTTTTTTTTTTTTTTTTTTTTTTTTTTTTTTTTTTTTTTTTTTTTTTTTTTTTTTTTTTTTTTTTTTTTTTTTTTTTTTTTTTTTTTTTTTTTTTTTTTTTTTTTTTTTTTTTTTTTTTTTTTTTTTTTTTTTTTTTTTTTTTTTTTTTTTTTTTTTTTTTTTTTTTTTTTTTTTTTTTTTTTTTTTTTTTTTTTTTTTTTTTTTTTTTTTTTTTTTTTTTTTTTTTTTTTTTTTTTTTTTTTTTTTTTTTTTTTTTTTTTTTTTTTTTTTTTTTTTTTTTTTTTTTTTTTTTTTTTTTTTTTTTTTTTTTTTTTTTTTTTTTTTTTTTTTTTTTTTTTTTTTTTTTTTTTTTTTTTTTTTTTTTTTTTTTTTTTTTTTTTTTTTTTTTTTTTTTTTTTTTTTTTTTTTTTTTTTTTTTTTTTTTTTTTTTTTTTTTTTTTTTTTTTTTTTTTTTTTTTTTTTTTTTTTTTTTTTTTTTTTTTTTTTTTTTTTTTTTTTTTTTTTTTTTTTTTTTTTTTTTTTTTTTTTTTTTTTTTTTTTTTTTTTTTTTTTTTTTTTTTTTTTTTTTTTTTTTTTTTTTTTTTTTTTTTTTTTTTTTTTTTTTTTTTTTTTTTTTTTTTTTTTTTTTTTTTTTTTTTTTTTTTTTTTTTTTTTTTTTTTTTTTTTTTTTTTTTTTTTTTTTTTTTTTTTTTTTTTTTTTTTTTTTTTTTTTTTTTTTTTTTTTTTTTTTTTTTTTTTTTTTTTTTTTTTTTTTTTTTTTTTTTTTTTTTTTTTTTTTTTTTTTTTTTTTTTTTTTTTTTTTTTTTTTTTTTTTTTTTTTTTTTTTTTTTTTTTTTTTTTTTTTTTTTTTTTTTTTTTTTTTTTTTTTTTTTTTTTTTTTTTTTTTTTTTTTTTTTTTTTTTTTTTTTTTTTTTTTTTTTTTTTTTTTTTTTTTTTTTTTTTTTTTTTTTTTTTTTTTTTTTTTTTTTTTTTTTTTTTTTTTTTTTTTTTTTTTTTTTTTTTTTTTTTTTTTTTTTTTTTTTTTTTTTTTTTTTTTTTTTTTTTTTTTTTTTTATACGTTTTCTAAATATATCTTTTTCAATTTCCTTAGTGTGCGAAGAATACTTTAAAAAATGTTTAAAAAATATGAATTAGACTATAATTGCATATACTTATGTTTAATGTACATAAAAATTAGCAGTTGTCTTAAATCTTGTAATGAAAACCGGAATCGAGCGGAAAGTGGAGTGGTGGTGTTTTGTTTCAACTACCAGTATGAAGGAAATCCTTTAAAATCATAAATTGTTGATTTATAATTAAAAGATATAAATCTCTTATTAAATCATTAATTTAATTTGATAATTAATGTGAAAAAATATTTATTGTATTAATTTTATATTGTAATCATATTTTAAAAGATAAAAAAAGACTTCTAATAAGTTTTGTATATTTCTAATGGTTTTATATTAATACATGTAACTAACTAACAACTGTTATAAATGTTACGTTCAAGAAGAAATTCAACATTTATTGAATACTTTTAAAATTAAATATAATTATTTAATTAATTATAATAATTATATAACTTAGTATTCATTTTATATCGTATTATTAAAAATATATTAATTAAAGTATATTATTAATTAGGTATAAAGGATTTTAACTTTAAAATATATTATTATTAATTAAACAAATTAGCTTTAAAAAAAGTGACGGCAAGAAATGTGGAAAAAGTATATATTACTTGTTAGTTATGGCGCTCACTTCGCCAATGTCACGCTGTATGGAAAACACACAAAGGAGGTTGATTGTTAAAAAAGTTTTTAAGTTTGTAAATTTAATCAAAATTTGATTCACCATAAGACGACATCAAATCATGAACAGCCTGTATAATCTCTAATTTTAACATCATAAAATTATATTTATATGAGTAAATCATATATATATATATATATATATATATATATTATGGGTTTTATAGGTATATGTGTATTCAGTCTATATATTAAGATATAGTACAATATATATAATATATTCTTACACCACCCCACGCTATATAAGTTTCCAAATCTGCTAACTCTAAGGTTGTCTGGACAAGATCCCTGTGTAGCGACAAGACCGCCTTTTGTACAAATTTTGTACAAATATTTGTAATTATGTTTTCTCTCTCTATTGTGGGGTTAAATCAATGTATAAATAAATAAAAATATAAGCTAAATAAAGTTACATTATGATTGATTGCATGTTAAAAAGAGATCCAGCGACAATACCGCAAACTTCACCTATAAACAAAACAAATATTTACAATAGATACAACGACATTTAGGGCTAGCTATGAATAATATTTAACTAAGAGATTACTTTATAATTTGATTTTGTTATCCATACATATAATAAATATATATACTGGTCGCAGTCTGTACATGGTACATATATGAAAAATATATAAATATAATAGAACCCAAAACATTGATTTTTTATTTTTCTTTTCTGTTTGTTTGTATGTCTCAGATGGGGTGTAAATTGCGTGATAAATTAATAGATAAGTTGTTACATTGTTTAATATTAGAGATTTGAATGTCATTAGCTATTTTACCCAGATTATATTTGTTAGCTGGATATTTATATATATGTTTAAGAAGATATTAGAGGCCATATTGGCACAGTGGGTCAGCGTCTGGTCGTATACGCGATCGCTTGTGGTTTCAATTTAAACTAGTTGGATGGTTATATGTAAACTATTTTTAACATTCTTTTTAAAGTGTTATTCACACACTTAGGAAATTGAAAAACATATATTTAGAAAACTTATAAAATATTGAACGCAGCGGGATTTGAGGCCGCGCCTTCTGAAAACCGTTCGAGCGCTCTGACCGCTAAGCCATGCATTCTACACCCAGCTAAGTCAAAATTCTTATACGCTTATTATAACTTATATTTGTTGTTAGCCTCTCTGTAGCGCTTGAATGGTTTAAGTTTCAATTTTTTATACGCTTTCTAAATATATATATATTTAAACTTTTTTCATTTCCCCGCTTTGATACCTAAGACAAAGGGCTGCATTATTGACAGTCTTTTACAGTCGTTTACAGTCGTCCCACAATGCCACCATGGGATTCTCGCTCCTCAGCTGATTCTTGCGTGATCTGGCCGAAAGAGTAGGTCGCATTCCGAAAGGCATTTTGTCACATATGTACTAGAAAAAAAGAAATCTTTATAGAAGAACAAGCGACTGTATCTATATTACAATCTAGACAATTAAAATTAATATCTAACCAACTTTACCTATTACCTATATTTAATTATAATTAAGTACTAATTGTAAAAAAAATAAAAAAGGCTACATTTAAACCAAATTCGACCTTCGGCTTACAGAGTAACGTCAGTGAATTCTACTATGGGTAACATAGGACAAATTTATTTTTTGCGTTTAGTACAGTGTCTGTTTAGTAATGGGTGTCTAGGGATCGAACTGCAAAATTAAATTTGTTTTTAGGTGTGTATATTTATTTATATGTAAAATCTTAAAAAAGCAAGATTTGAAACTGTGTTCTTTTTACGTGACAATTTTTGTACAATCTCTGGGAGTGTCATCTTTATTTTAATACTAGTAGCTGCCCGTAACTTCGATTGCGTGGAATTATCAACCCTTTTTATCTAAATAACCCAACGCACTGAGCAATTTTTCTGGTTCTACATTACGGTGCTTATCTCATCGAAATCAATTATAGCGTATGTTTTTCTTGAGCTTAAAAGCTATATAACAAAAAAGCTTTTATTCAAATCCGTCCAGTAGTTCCGAAGATGTGCGCGTACAAGCTAACTTATTTCGACATTACATATACTATTGCAATAATAAAACATATTAGTTTTTTGCAGTGCTCCTCAATATAAACATAAATTGTGCAACATTTGATATTTAATATTAGGTAAAACCTTTTTGTTCGCGTAAGGACTTCAATATAACGACAACGCAATGAACTCCTATTATAATTATTTTCAGTCTGCTTATACAAGTCTTCTTGGGCCACGCTTCCCAAACACCTGCTGTCCTGCAATTCCCCCCTAATTTCAAATTTGGGGCAGCAACATCAGCGTATCAGATAGAAGGAGGATGGAAGGCAGATGGTAAGAGAAAAAAAATATTTACAGCTTCACACTTTTTCCCGCATAGCAGGGTAGCTAGAGAGAACCTAGTGTCAAGACAATCCAATCTCCACTTTACTCTCGAATCTGAGACATTGCGTCTTAGGTACCAGAGTGAATAAATAAAAATATCAATGCAAACGACTAAAATTGTCTGTCTGTAATATTAAAAGTATACTAATTTTACTAAATTAATATTTATGTATACACAGCACATATACGAAAATAACATTCGTTACATTTTTTGTCTGTCTGTGTGTCTGTTTGCTCCGGTTACTATCTAGAACAGTTGAACCGATTTTGCCGGGACCTTCACTGGCAGTTGGCTGATACAATAATTAGTATCTTAAGCTACTTTTATTTAAGAACTCCACGCGGGTCGTGGGCATAGCTAGTTTTAAATGTAATCATTCACCGAGTGGAAATCGAACCCACAACCAATCGTGATAGACAGACAATGTCATGGTGCGCCACGATGGCTTCAAATGAGTATATATACACATCATCAATTTATAGTATTTTATGTATTATTTACACAGTTCTTCTTAGCATAACTAAATGTCATCGTGGCGCGTAAATACGGCGTTGCCTTAGCAACGTGTATGTCACTTTACAAAAACATGTATGTGAAGCATATGATAGTTTGTGTTACATTTATTATTTATGCATTATTTAAATTAATTATATTAGCATTCTTTATATAAATTATAATTGTGCTGGTGTAAGGAGTACAAAGTTTTTTCACGTGTTAAAATATATAAAGTCTTTAGGCGTTGACTTTTGAAAAACCATTCTAAATTCCATCCAAATAGAACCTGTGGCTTATCCGTGAAAGTATACGAGACAGACAGACAGACATACTCATTTATTATATTAGTACGGGTTTATATATAGGTAGAAAAAACTAGTTAAAGGGTGCCTTTCGAACTTGCTTTTATAAGTACTACATGCATCTATGTGACATCTGGAGAAATGATTATTTTAATTATTTTAATTTCTCCGCTCTGGTAACAAGACAAAAAGCGGAGTTGAGTTCCGCAACTTCACATGTATTTTCTCGGTTCCGGGCGGAAACTGGAGAGCGGAGTCTCGACGCAAAGTTGTCTCTGCCTACGCTGCTAAGCGGGTAAAGCCTGATATTATATTATTCAAATTAAAATTAAAAATATTTTTAATTCAAATAGACTTTTGCAAGCACTTTTGAATCGTCGAAGGAACATAAAGCTACCGCCGGCTCGGCTGAGAAAAGCCGATGAGAAACTCAACAGTTGCTCTTTTCTAATAAAAAGCACAACTGTTTTTTAATATTGTAAAGACATTCGCGAAAAATGACTTAATTTTTGAATTTTTGTTATTACAAAAGCGTTGAAAGTATACTGTTTTTATTGTATCGTAAAGCTTAATGTAAAATCAATTAAAATTATTACCGTTGCAATATAATCAATATGATATTTAACCTTTCAGCTACCTATATAAATTTATTGTACGTTTCAACTTATTATTGTAGTATGAAGTTGTACTGTAGATTCTTATTAAACTTGGTAAATACTTAGGTATAAAAAAATACATATTTAGAAAACGTATAAAAAATTGAACGCAGCGGGACTCGAACCCGCACCTCTTGAATCAAGTCCCGCTGCGTTCAAATTTTTATACGTTTTCTAAATATGTCTTATTCAATTTTCTTAGTGTGGGAATAACACTGTAAAAAATGTTAAATAATATATACTTAGGTATATTTGTAATATAAAAATGGAGAATGTAATCACTGTGTTTTCTCTATGTAGAATTTGAAATTTGATGTATTTTCTAACTTGCGCCAAATTTTAAATACGTCGCGTGTTAGATGGCGGGACTCAACGCAGTGCTTTGTCTTAGATATCAAAGCAGAGAAGGCAAAATATTTGAAATATGGTTCTGGATTCTGAGAAGGCATAAGAAATCTGTATACTTCTGAAACTTCCAAATAATTTTAAATACATTGCGTTTGAGTGGAACTGGTTCAGTTCAGTTTAGCACTTGGTTGTAATGAAAAAAAATTAAATGTAAACACTACCCCAAGTGAAGAACCGATAACCATCGCAGACATTTACTTATTGTCGCACTGCGCCACGATGGTGTCATGCGAGAGATAACTGTAGATATACAAATAAAAAAACCCAGTCCAACCTCGAGTTTCCTTATGTAAAGAAAAAAATATGAACAATCATGATAAATGTCTGTTTCTAAATTAATTTATTAATTTGAAATTAATAAATTGAATCGTTGCGTTGTGGGTTCGATTCCCACCCTGAGAATGGTTATATTTAAAACATTTTTTTGCCATCCACTGGTACCCAAGACAAAGCGCGGCGTTGAGTTCCGCTACACAACACGCAATGTTTTGGATATCAGCTGGAAAATCGAAACGAACCGAAATAAGAACCGGATTGACAATAGGTTCTCTTTGAGTGTCCTGCTATATAGGAAAATGAGTGACGCTGTAGAAATTAATTAATACTAAAACATCTTTCTGTATTTACCTTCGGCTATTACATAATGCCTTCGGCTATTTCAATTATTTTGCAACAAAATCATAAGAACATATTATTTTCACAGGAAAAGGTGAAAACATTTGGGATAGATATGTGCACGAGCATCCGGAAAAAATCAAAGACAGGGCTACTGGGGACGTTGCAGCGGATTCATATAATCGATGGCAGGATGACGTGAATGCAGCAGCCGCTATGGGCCTAAACTTCTACAGGTTAGAGGTGGTGGTGATGCTTTTGAAGTTTTCTGTCACCAGTTTCTTTCACACTTCGCTCTCCACTTTTCGCCTGGTGGTTGGTCTTTGGTTTTTTAAAACCTCCTATTTTCAACTTCACTTACACGTTTTCTCTTATGACGGAGAAGGCAGAGTGATCCTAATATAAAGACACTCCGTTTTCTAATTTTAAATTTTCCATGATCCCTACAGCATCCACATACACAAGATAAAATCAATTTACAACATACATGCAATTAAAAAATTAAAATTTTAAGTTAATTGAAGGTTGGCCTTCAACTCTTTGCCTTGGGGCTAATGTGGAAAAATACTAAGGCACAATAATACTATAACGATTACATTGTAACTTCTCATACATTGTATGCGTCTTGTAATCCACATTAATTGCTAAATACTTTAATCTAGAGTGGCATTTGTAAGGCTTAGCGTGATTTCTTATATCGTAAACTGTAAATTACATATTATTTTGTTTGTATATGTCAAGAATAAGCTTTTTAATTTTTTTAATTCCGTAACTTAATATGAAACTCACCAACTTTTTTTAAATGCAGGGGATTAAATAAAAGTAATTCTTATAATCATATAACATATAGATACCATCGTGGCTTAGTGGGACAGCGACTGACTGTAAACGCGATTGGTTCGATTCCCACTCGGGGAAATGATTATATTTAATTTTTCCGCTCTGGTACTTAAGACAAAGCGCGGCGTTGAGTTACACGAAATATCTCTAATTTTTGGGCGAAATGGTGCATCTGCTTTTATAAATAAAACGTTTATATGTATTTTATATATTGAAGTATTTTTTATCTGTTCATATTAGACGTTGTTTGGTAAGATTTATACATTTATATATACCGCATTATATTGCATTCACATATAATTGAGTACACTTTGTTTAACAAAAAGCTTGCTTTTATTGAAAACCGTCAACGAAAACTTTAAACCCCGCTAATACAGAATTTTTAGTATCTACTTGTCTTTATTTTAATACATTAGACATTTTTCCCGCATAGCAGTGTTTTCAGAGAGAACTTAGAATCAAGACACTCCACCTCCACTTTCGGAATTCGAGAAATCGTCTGTTGAGCAGTGGAACTCAATGCTGCGCTGTGTCTTGTACTAGACCGAAGAAACGAAAATATGTAATCGTTATATGTTATCGTTCCCTAAGTGGGAATAGAACCAACAACCATTCGCATTTGAGGTCAGACGCTGTGCTACTGTGTCACGATGGTCTCAATTATTAATACGTGAAGAATATTTTTTCGAAGCATTTTTGGCATAGATAAAGTTTAAACGAGGAAGAAATTCAGAAAACCCAATATTTTTAATTATTTAATAGTGCATTAGAAATACATTAAATTAACAAAATAAATATTACATAAACTACCAATGTGATTGACATACACTTTTGTATGAAATGACAGTGACAAAATGTTCCTTTTTTTGTCATGTTGCAATCCGTTATGGATTACGAACCCGAACGATTGTGGACCATTGAGGACTCGAATGCAGTTCTGTGGGACTTCGAACTAGCAGATGTAGGCCGTCTAAAACCTCACGGTGCTCCATCTCGATCGCCACTTGCCGGGGCCAGGGAGGCTATCAATATTCCGTGATCCCTGGCAGGACATAGACGTTTCTAAGGCAACGCGTAACTTACCCACGCGACAACTTTCTTCTAGATTATAGACATAACGATTTATTATAATAATCAAATAAATATTTATTTTACAGATTTTCAATAAATTGGCCAAGGATTCTTCCCAGTGGATTTTCCAACAAAATAAACATGGCTGGTGTAGAGTATTATGACAATTTAATAGATGCCTTACTTGCTAAAGGCATCGAACCTATAATCACTCTCTACCACTGGGAACTACCTGTGGCGATACAGGATATGGGTAAGCTATATTAAAAACTTAATATAAGAACAGGCAGGGGTTGTGGGTTGGATTTCCACTCGTGAAATCATTATATTTAAAATATTTTTATTTCCTCTGCTGCCTAAGACAAGGTGAAGCGTTGAGTTCTGCACCTCAACACGCAATGTCTCGATTTCAAAAGTGGAGATCAGATGTTCTTGACTTGACTAACCTGGTTAGGTTAGGTTAGGCAATCGGTTGTGAATTCGATTCTACTCGGAGAGTATAATAATTTAAATAAATAATTTTATTTTTTCTGATTCGATTAGTTTAAGTGAGGTGTTGAGTTCCGCTAGTCAACAGTAAAGTGTCTTGATAATAGGTGCTTACCACCAAACCCTGGTATCCAAGAACAAAGCCAAAAGCTGAAACATTATTTATATAGGAATTAGAAATAAAAAAAGATAAACAGTTATCATTAAATTCTCCACATATATATATATATATATATATGTACTTCATAATAATTAGGAATTTATTCCTTGTATAGCTGTCTTTATTATTGTTCTTTTGTATAGTAAAATTGTTCTTATTCATAATATAATTCATAATCAATACTAATTTAAAAAAAAACTTGCAGTTAGTGCAAATGAAATTATTTGAAAGAAGCATTTTAATTTAATAATTTTTTCCAGCGATTGAAAATCGAAATTAATAGTAATAAAATATTGTTCTTTCTTCAAACGGTAGTACATAATTATAGAATCTTGTAACGATAATAAGTACAATAGTATAAACTGTATCGCAAACTCACAAGCGTCGTTTCATAAGCTAATATGTAACTTATTTTTAAAATTTTTAAAGTGTTATTAACACACTTAGGAAATTGAAAAACATATTATTAGAAAACGTATAACAATTTGAACGTAGCGGGATTTGAACCCACTGCTCTTGGAAACCATTCATGCGCTCAGACAGCTAAGCCATGCGTCCTACATCCGTCCTACGTCGAAATTTTTATACGCTTATTACAACTTATTTTTGTTGTTAGCAACTCTGTAGAGAGGATTAAAATTTTATAAGTAAAATATGTAACTTATATCAATAAAACAATACCTCCAAGCTGTGTGTGTGTGTGTGTGAGTGTATTTGTGTGTTTGTGTATGTTTATATTTGATGAGTATGAATCTAGTTAGGTGGCCAGGAGTCTACCGTCTGATCGAATTGTACAATTCCAGGTGGCTGGACAAATCCTCACATAGTTGAATGGTTTGGGGACTACGCCAACGTCGTCTTCTCGTTTTACGCTGATAGAGTAAAAACTTGGTTAACAATCAACGAAGCTATATCTGTATGCGATTTTATATATAACAGTGGGAAATACGCACCAGGATTATTGGAGCCAATACACGCACCGTATTTATGCAATAAGTATATTTTACTTGCTCATGCTAGAGCTTACAGGATTTACCACAAAAGCTATTCATTTGGGACAGGTAAGTTGTTGTGTATGTAATTTCTTCTGTATCTTTTGGAATAAGGTCACATGGGATATGGATATGCGATTAATTTATTTTGTTTTGACGGAGATTAACGCCGTGTCTATAAAATGAAAATATTTCAAATATAGACTTTTCAAATTGAGTGTACAACTATGGCGTGCATGTCATGTACAAAACGTTTCAACTGTGCCTCAGTGCTGTTATTTATAAATATCGTTGTTTTTTGAAAAACATTTTAGAAAACGTATACAAATTAGAACGGAGCGGTATTCAAAACCGCACTTCTTGAAAACCGCATGGCTTAGCGGTCAGAGCGCTTGGAAGGTTTCCAAGAGCTGCGGGTTCGAATTCTTCTGCGTTTAAATTTTTATACGTTTTCTAAATAAGTTTTTCAATTTCCTAAGTGTTAATAACACGTTAAAATGTTAAAATTATTTGTATTTTTTAATTTCATATGTACTTTTATTGCTATTTTAGGTATGATATCTCTGGCGAATAACATTTTGTGGGTAGAACCTGCTTCCCCAGAGTACGAAGAGCTGGCAGAATTAGGACGACAGCATTCGGTATAGTATTTATATTATCGTAAACGGTTAAGTTAAGTAATTCGGAAACGGTTTTAGTTCTAGCATTTTAAATTTTAAATAATAAATAAAAATATATTCTATACAGGCTGGCAGGTATTGTCATCCTATTATGACAGTACAAGGAGGGTGGCCTAAATCTATCGAACTTCATATGCGCAACTTGAGTTATGAAACTGGCTATAATAGATCCAGGTTGCCAGAATTTACAAACGCTGAAGTTGAATATATGAAAGGTATAGTAAAATATTATTTTTTTAAAGTTTCACGCTCTTTCTAAATGATGAATGGAGGCTGAGAGAAATTAGTGTCAAAATACTTGTTCTTTTTGCCCGAATTCGAGATATTGTTTGTTGAATGTCAGAACTTCACCACGCTTTTTCTCACCAGAGCGAGGATATGAAAATAAATTAAATATATTGTCTAGAATTATTATTTTCATTATCATTTAACGCAATGTTAATAATTGTACAGGAGTGTTTATTTTTATTATGTCTCAAGGAGGAAGGACCTACCGAGCTGAAATACAGGGAATCCTAGTTCAGACGTTAGTCTCCATTCCAATTAATCGAACCCACTACAGTCATGTCTACTACGCTTTATAATAATACTTTTACACCAAATGCATCGTAAGGTCTTTAAACAGTTTGTTTTTTAGGTACAGCAGATTTCCTCGGTTTAAATTACTATACGACAAATGTAATAAGGCCCGCTAAGCCTGGAGAAAAAATTGGCTTTTGGTTCGTAAGTGGTTCCCCCGAACTGAACGCTGTGTTGGAAAAGCCACCCGGATCTTATTATGGCACTTCACCTATGTTACCTGTATGTATATTCATTTATAATATATTCTTGTATGAAGCTCTAAAAAAAAATTAATCTTAGTTGTATTATAACTTTCAAAAACTTAATCTAATTCCTTAAAGGTATTAGTATTAGTACTTAACCTGTAAATAGAGTTTACTTTGTCAACAATTTTTATACTCCACAGGTCTTTGCTGAAGGTCTGCGGGCTCAGTTGAAATGGCTGCAAAATGAATATAAAGTGCCGATTTTTATCACGGAAAATGGGTTTTCTTCTTCTGGCTATGAAATCAACGACTATGAAAGGGTTAAATTTTTAAAAGAACATTTAGAGCAGGTATCCTATACTTTTGTATATAATAATCCATTTTCTATAGAATAGTATATTTGGGATGTATTTGAATTCTGTGGAAACTTCATTGGTTATTCTGGCACTATTATTTTTTTGAAATTTATTAATTGTAATGTACGAGAATATCTGTATATCTTCCTTTTAAATATTTATGAATATAAGAAATTCAACCAATCTAACCAAGAAATTGGACGTATCTTAAATATATATATATACGTTTAATAACTTATCTGTATTTGTTTGTTCATTCGTCGCCATTGTTTGGAAAGAGAAAGATATTGGAAAGACAAATAGGATTTGCAGATGTCCCTACTGTTTTGTTGCAACTAACAACGCAATAACTATAAGTTCTGGCCGTTTTAGGAGCTTTTCTTAATCTATACATCTACACCTGTAAAAGTATAATTCATTGCAATCTGTGCATGAGATATATAAGAAAAAACATAATTGGGGGCATTTGTCAGTTTAATGGAACCCAAAACAATATTTTTTTCGGTTTGTCTATGCATTTGTTGCACGCTCAGAAGTAAGTTCCGATCTAAATCCAGTTTTGACTATTATATTTTGGTAAACTTTCCTTATCATTTAGTGTTTAATTTATTGCAATTGGTTAATAAAAACAACCCTATAAATGATAAAAACGAAATAGTTAGTTATAGTTATAAAGGCGAAGCCGCGAGCGTGTCGCGAGTATTAAATGTATTAATAAAGGTATTTTTTATGCACAGATAGCTCTCTCAATAACACAAGACGGTGTGAACGTGACGGGCTATACAGTGTGGTCACTGATAGACAATTTTGAATGGGCTGATGGATACCAGTAAGTTTTTTTTTTTTATCTGTTATTAAGCTGGGCAAGTAGATATGATAATACACTCCTTTCAAATTTGGTGCGGAAACATTGTCTAAACAGACTATGAAAATAAATAAACTTTTTTTTATTTGCCATCGAATGCAATGTCAGATTAATTATCAAATACGCTACGATAGAGTGAAGTACATTACACCAAAACCATGTACTTGTTAAAGACATATTTAGAAAACGTATAAAAATTTGAACCCGCGCATCTTGCAAACCCCCCCGGGTTCAAATCCCGCTGCGTTCAAATTTTTATTCGTTTTCTAAATATGTCTTTTTCAATTTCCTTAGTGTGGGAATAACACTTTAAAAAATGTTAACAAAACATGTACTTGTTGTCACTTTCAACTTCGTTTGGGAGGATGAAAAATCCAGTAGGAATTGCAACAATTTTTCTGTTTATCTAAATGTCTTCTTCAATTTTTCTGGTATTCACTTTCACTTTTCAAGGTAACTGCTTGTTAAAATTCAGCTTTTTATACCCATTTGTATGTCTGTGTCACTTTGTGAGTAACGGAGGGGTTGAATATATTCTTCTAGAGTCTATCCTGATTTTGATTATCAATTATAGTATATTTTTTGAATCACCTATTTAAAATTTGCCTATTGGATTTCTAATATTTCTTGTTGATTTGAAGATATTTTAATAAAATCTATTAAATTTTGGGAGATAAAGCATAATTTTATCCTGTTTTATTATTTCAGGACTAAATTCGGTTTGTATGAAGTTGATTTTGAAGATCCCAATAAAATGAGGACACCTAGAGCTTCAGCCCAATATTACAGTTGCGTCATCAAGAACAGAACACTACTTGGCGCTGAAGACTGTATTATTAAGAGGCATAATACAAGACATAAACGAACGCGAAAAAGTAATAGCTCAAGTGGATTAAAAAATGGCAGTCTCTATTCAGTTTTAATTTTATTGAAATTTCTTTTAAGTTGACTATGAAAATTGTGTTTCGTTAAGAAGCATTTGTTAGATGTTTGCCCAATTTTTATTTACTAATACATAAATTCATAATTATATTTTTGAGTGATTAATATTGTTTTGTACAAACTTCTGATGGCTTTATTTGGTTGTTTGTAATAAAAGTAAAATTTAGAATTAAATGAAACCAGTGAAATATTTTTAATAAAACTAAGACAGGTAAAGTTACTAACGAATTGATGAACTGAAATTTATAATATTAGATGAAAACAGTAAAATAACTTTGAATGATGAATTGAAATTAGATTGAAATTGCATTTTATAAAGGCATATTTATTTTATTAGCTAGAAAAGTTATGATTATATTTTAAGAAGGTTATTTGTTTTTACAATAATAATACTAGTTATATATAAATATATGTACGATTATTTCAAGAACTATATATTGCAGTGGTTCGTTTAAATGATGCTTTCAAATAGTTTTCAGTGACCTATAATATAATGAATCATATATGTATTAATTTAAGACTAATTTGAACCTAGTCTAATTATAATAAAGTATGAAATCAAAAAAACAATTATTTTATTTCAAAAATGTTTTTTTATGTTCCCATTGAAGACGCTAATAGGGAAAAAGATGTTGCCTGATCATCCTGGCAATGACAATCGTTTCCTGCTATGAAAATATTCTAACGTCATCGGTCCCGGACACATTTGCCAATTTTCAATTTTTTTTTACATTATGTGCATATGAACAATAAATATTTATAATTTTTTTATTTTGAGACATGTTTTACCAAAGTAAGAAAGCTTGGTAATTTTGATATTAGTTGATAGAATTAAAAAAATAATTTAAAGTGTTATTCGCACACTTATGAAATTGAAAAAGACATATTTAGAAACGAACATTGCTCGTAGAACAATCTTTGGGTAGCAGAAATTGGTAAAAATCTTTCTACAGAGATGCTAACAACAAAAATAAGTTGTAACAGGAGTATAAGAATTTCAACGTAGCTAAATGGAGAACGCATGGCTTAGCGGTCAGCGCGCTTGAAAGGTTTTTAAGAGGCGCGGGTTCAAAACCCGCTGCGTTCAAATGCGTTCAAAATTTTTATACGTTTTCTAAATATGTCTGACTCATAGAATTTATTTATTGGAAATGATTGCAATATATATATCGCAAGGGCAAGGGCTTTTTTGACTTAACGATTTAATTGTGTGTTAAATGGTGGATCTCAACATTGTGTGTTAAATGGTGGATCTCAACGCCACGCTATGTTTAATCACCAGAGCGGAAAAAAAAAATAATTTAATGATTCCTCCGAGTAGGAATCAAACCCACAACCATCACGTATAAATTTTATGTCGTTAAAAGGGTATGTACAATGATTTTCCTCATGCCATGCCATGAAAAACTCTATAAACAAAAAATTTAATACAGTTCATCAAGTACTTTAATATTTTCATTTAATTTCAACGAATTTTGTTGTATGACTTGTTTGTAATATTTGGCGGAGGCGCGAGGGCGACGAGTGCGTTTCGGATCCTCAAAATCCACTTGGTAAATACCAAACTTTGACCTGAAATATTTATTTGTAAAATAATTATTATTAATAGTAGTGTCCAAACACCTCTTTGTTCTCCACACCACATCTGATACGAGACATTGGGTGTTGAGTAGCGGAACCCAACGCCGCGCTCTGTCTTAGTTAACAGAGTGGAGAAATGGGAGTCGAACCCACAACCAATCGTGTATTCAGTCAGATGCTGTGCCCCTGCGCTAAGATGGTGACGATTGTAAAAGGTTTAAGTATATAGTCTTAGACATGTACAAAAACAATTTAAAAATAAGTTTCTACTCAGTTTTTTACCCTTTTTAATAATATATCATATAAGATGGCGAAACTCAATGCCAGTTTTTGTCTTAACAAAATGGGAATGTTGGTATTAGAGATTTTTTTTTATTTTGTTTTGTCTTATCATAAATATATATTTTCTAACGAATGGGACTCCATTTTTTAAGGTCTTGTGCACACGCGTTTTTACGTGTACGACATTTTTGTACTGTTTCTAAAGAAAATAAATAGTAAATTTATTACTTATATCCATCATTCCATTCGAAATTGTCTATCATAGTCCACGCTGTGTAACCTGTCACGTTGACACCATCTTCTTTGATTGCCAGTAACACCTGTAAGTTTATTTAAAGTAAATATTTTAGTATAAAACTCTACTAGTACTTTTTTTTTAAATATATGAAAAAGTAGTTCTCATTAAAAAATACTAAATAGTTCTTATTACAACTTTTACTTAATTGGAATTAGATTTTTTCTAATCCTAATGGTGCATTAGATATGCACTCAATATATAAAACTCTTAAGTCACTGACTGATAGACAGACAACGTGTAGCCGAAACTAATAGGCGTAAAAGCTGAAATCTGACATGCGGTGACCTTGGGGAGTGTAAGGAAGTGCTAAAAAATGAGCTCTTGAAATTCCTGCTGAAACGGGCAAAATCCAGATTTTACGTTTTAAATTCTACGGCAAAATAAATAGCGGGTGGAAACTTGTAAAACTATAAAAAAAAATCAGCATCACGCATAGCATGGTGACAGAGAGAACCTAGTGTCAAGACATTCCTTTCTCTTAAGTAGCGGTATTCATCGTTGTGTTTTGTCTTGTCACCAGAACGGAGAAGTTAAAATAATTTAAATGAATAATTCCACTGATTGGATTCTATCAATATACTTACTTGTTCCAAGTGGTCTTTATAATACTGGACCCGATCATAATCCGCCAAGCCACTGTCATAGTCAGCAAAACCGTTTTCAGCAATTAGTATTTCAATATCTCCGTAATGTTTTTTCAACCAGCGCAATTGTTTGCGGATGCCTTGTGGGTGTATCTAAACGATATATGTATTTTTAATGATATCGTTACTAGGATTAAGCGCCTTTATTTTGGTGTGCGAAAATATATTATAGAAAACCTAAAAAACTGAAGTGAGTCTTCATGTGACAACAAACTGCAGTGACGTGTTTGAAACGTTTCCTTAAATCTATTTAGGACACCTATTTAGGACATCTTGTTAAAATTGTATCATTTAAAGTTACATAAACCAAATCTCATAATAATAGAAACAGAAAATGTGGAAATTTGCTCTTGTCTTTTATACCTGAACTAATTTACCGCATAATATGTAATTGGCTGAAAAAATGTAGTGGGAAATCAGTCTTTTTACTATTTCAGCTTACTTTTAGTAATAAAGTCATAATAGCCATGTTCTTGGTGGCACAGTTCATTCAGCTTTTGTCACTTAAATCATTTTGGAGGTAGGTACCTACGAGAGGCGAAGAGCTTTGTCTTAACAGTGTGGAGGAATGAAAACAATTAGTTGAAAGCATTCCTCTGAATGATAATCCATAGCGTTTCCAATCAGGTACTGTCTCACTGCGCCGAAAATCGATTATATTATACAATACTATATCAAAATAGAGTAATGCATTGTAACGTAACAAGAAAATAAAATAAACGTATGAGGTTTTTCTATTGCCGGTCCTTACTAGCAAATAACATTTAAAAAAAATATATATTTATCTCAACTACAATCTATGTACTGATTTCGCATAAACACAAGAAATATGTACAGTACTTAAATGATTCAAAGAATTTGGAATTATTTAAACATCCCGACCACATGCAAATTGTGGAATAATCCTGTCGTTTTCCTTGGGTGCTACGATTTCTGGCGTTGAGTGTATAGACTCCTACACTGCCAAGGCCGGAGACGCATCCACAGCCTCTCTGATGGTTCAGATGTCTATGAGCAAAGGTAACCGCTTAACATCAAGCGGTCCGTCCTTCTGCTCGTATGCTTTTGAAAATAAAAATAAAAGTTTTTCTTACATAAAACCAACTTGTAGCTGCAGTTGTCCATTCTGGGTTCGAGGAAAACGCTATACCAAATTCAGAATTCCCGCTAAAAGGCCATGAACCAATTGTTTCCCCTTGCTTCGCCTTGTAAACTGTACGAGATGTGTAATAGTTTATTCCGTAAAAGTCATATGTTCCTACAACATCATATAATGTATCACGTATATCTATTCCTTCATATTAAAGATATCTGTAAAGCTAGGAAAAAGTTTAATAAGTGTTTGGTTATGGTTTGGTTAGTTTTTCATTTTGGTTGTATTTGTTTGTTATAGGCATAGAGAAACCAGTGTCAAGACACTCCGTTTTCCGTTTTTGAGAATTCAGATTTTTATCTTACCAGAGCAGTGTTTCTTCTCTTAGACAACAGGCGACGATGTTCAAGCAAACTTAAACATTAGAAGAATAACCTAAATACCTTTTATGAAATTCCTTTCTTCATCCGTAAACGTTGGTAGTCGGGATCGAAAAAGGCCTTCCTTCTTAGATTTCTCTGCTATCATGTGTTCTACAACTGGCGGCCATCCACCTTCTTTAGAATATATAGGGTGTGAATACATGCCTACCTGTAGAAATAATTTTAAAACTGAAACTATTATACTATTTTAACCGGATAAAATAATTTCATTCAATTTCAATTTATTTATAAATTCAATTCATTTCAAAATGTGTAATAATCGCGAAAATCAAAGAACTTACTATTGATATTCATTGTTTGAATTAAAGTTAGTGATAAATATTTGGCAATTTTTTGGCGATTGTGAATATTTTTTATAGATTCACGCTTTTTCCCGCTTAGCATGGTAGCCCAGTGTGTCAAGACACTCCGTTCTACACTTTTCGCCCGAATTCGCGCTATTGTTTGGTGGTGGAACCCTACGCCGTATTAAATAAAACAATTTCCCGGAGTGGGAATCGGACCCACAACCAATTGCGCTTCGAGCCCGACGCTGTCCCACTGCGACACTATATAGTAATACGGTCTCTATATAACATATAACATTTTATATTGAAAGAAAAATGTTTATAAATAATTATATCCTTCTACTTAATTGAAATGGTTTTGCGCTTTAGATTTTTTTGTATTATAGTATTAGCAGTGGCCCTTCTGTATTTATAAAGCAAGAAAGAGTAAAAGAGATAAAAGGTGCCATGTACCATTAATTGTCTTGCAAGTTTTGCTTCATTTTCATCACTAGAATTCCTTGCTTCTATCCAAATAAGTTGGTTCGTAAGGGCAATTTTTCCTAGAATTATAAAGAAAATTACAATAAAAGCCTGTAGCAATAAACTTTGCACCAAGAATTGAGAATTATATATAATATTTAATGTTAATTGCGATGGCGATCATGATTCATGAAGGAAAGATGTAACGATCTGAACAGGGAATCCTAATTCAGGGATCAGTTTCCGTTTTTGCAATAATTTTAAGTTTTATTTAAAATTGAGGAGAAATAAATGAACCATAATAATAATAAAATGTGAATAATTATTAAAGTTTATTTATTTAACATTAAATACCATATTAAAATGCGTTGTTATATATAAGGAGCCTCTGCGCGATGGACATGGGTCCCCACACAAGCCTTTCAAAGGACTAGATAGATCCTTTGAACCCTAGAACTTCCTTTTGAAGTTCTAGGGTTCGAAGGATTGTTATGTAAACAATAATATTTTTTATGATTAATATGTATCACTCGAAATAGTTCTCGGGTTCAGAAGAACCCGGTCCTTTGGAAGGATTGCGTGGGGACACAGGTCCAATACGTAGATGCCTCTTAAAAATATCTGACCCAGTCATAGAAAACCTATTAATATTATTATTTGATTCCACTATTTATTAATTTAGAACTTTTACGAGCTAGATATAAAAACAATCTGCGTTCTTGAAAAATACGTATTTAGAAAACATATAATAATTTGAACGCAGCAGGACTTTTATACGTTTTCTAAATATGTCTTTTTCAATTTCCTTAGTGTGCGAATAGCAATGTTAAAAAAAAGCTGCGTTCTGTTTAAGAAGATCGCGTAACCGGAGTTAGAATATTAGTAATTATTATGTTTTAAAAGACCAACTGTTGATTTGGCGGTTCTAAGTAGAAGTGCCATTTTACCCGTAGTGGGCAGTAGGTAGTGGGCATTTTATTACGTTAATTGACGAATCGAGAGAGCTTGTAGCTTATTAGCATAACGTCATATAACTTTTAATTGTAACAGCTTTACATACAATATCAACCAATGAAACTGAATTCTGCAGCAAATGAGCTTTTATTAAGCTGCACGCTTTTTCCCGCATAGCGAGGTAGTCACAGAGAACCTATTGTCACGACACTCCGTTCGCCACTTTTCACCCGAAATCGAGACATTGCGTGTTGAGTGGCTTACTCAACTGTCTTTGGTACACGAGCAAACAAATTAAAAAAGTTTAAGTATAATCATTCCTCTAAGTGGAAATCGAACCCACAAATCTCGTTTACAGTCAGACGCTGTCCCACTGCGCCACGACACGACAAACGAGATTTGTTATCTATTATGTCAATTACCATGGTATTTGGGCCTGAATTCCTGATCATAAACCCTCCAAGCTTTTGCATGCGCCAGCATGACATTCTTATTACAAATGTAGCTCCCAAGCCATGGACTTAAGATGCCTGGAGCATGTACACCAATATGGTAAGACACATCACAAACCGCGATGGGCTCATTGAGAGTTATCCAAGTCTTGACACGATCTGCGTATAGAGAGAAAACTGTCCGAGCGTATTCCGCGAACCAGTCTGCGACCAGTGGATTTGTCCATCCACCTGTAAATAGATAATATGCAGGTAAAAAAAAATAATAAATAAGAAAAGTAGAAAAACAATTTTTATTTAAATAATTAACTGTCAGTCATGAAAGGTCAACGTCAGGGGAACTGCTGATAGAAGTGTAGAGTTTTATTTTAGTATTAAAATTTTGGAAATTTCATGATGTTTTATATAAAATTAATATCAATCCAATTAACAATTAGGTACATTGTTATATGGTTTATTTATTAATTTATTATATATATATATATAACAAACAAATAAACAAATAAGATAATAATGAAACTCAAACACTATTTGAACAATGTACAATATATACTCGTACACAGCACTTGAAGTAATGACACACAATACGTCATCTGTATTGCTTTCTTTTTTTTTATTTCATAGGCAACTACTACTGCTAGATTAGTGCTGTATATCAGTAGATACACTGATATCACTCATTTCGGTGACGCGAACCCATAAGGTTTTCGCTACCCAAAAAGCTCAACGCGGCTAGAGAAGTTTTTCTTTCAAACATTCTTGTATATGCTCCTCTTACCCAAATTCTGAAATGACTGTGGTAGGTCCCAATGGTACAACGTGATAACGGGTTCGATGCCTTTTTCAAGTAAGGCGTTAATTAAATTGTTGTAATATTTCTTTCCATCTTCACTTATGTAATTTGAATAACCACGTGGCAACAATCTTGTCCATGATATAGAGAATCTAAAATTAAGTTAGCTTATAATATACACAATGCCTGATTTGATAGAACAGAAATAAAACTAGAATACATTAAGATAAAGTTTTCTCTATTAGTATACAAGATTACCTTTTTAAAATGAAACTATTTTTAACGCGGGTAAAATTAGGGTGTTTTGTATTTCAATAGCCTCGCGGATCATTCTATATATCCATCCTATATATGGGATATATCTACGCGAGGCAACTAAGAAATCATTGGCAGTAGTTTTATATAATAATTGTATCAAATGACAGACAAATGCCACCTCAGTCTAAAATGTATTTTCGAATACCAATATTATACGCTTAATCACGTATAATATTGGTAAAAATAGTTTCATTTGTAAACATAGGTCCGCTTAAAAATAGTTTCATTTCAAAATGTGTAATAATCGTGAAAATGATGGGTCAATATTTTTTTACAGCTTTGCAGTTTTTCTTGAATAACAGCGTAGTCAGAGAAAACCTAGTGTCAAGACACTCCGTTCTCTACTTTCCGCCCAAAATTGAGACATTGTTTGTTTCATTTGATTGCTTTAGTTACCAGAGCGATGAATTGAAAATAGTTTAAATCTAATCTTTCCCTTGAGTGGGTCTCGAATCCACAACCAATCGCGTTTACACTGTCACACTATGCCACAGTGGCCTCTATTATTAATAGCTACTATAGCTATCTTAAAAAGTATAATTTTAACAAGTTTTACGCCCAATTTATAAATCGTTCAAGTTGTCACAGTTTTGTTATATGAGTTCAATTTCCCATTCAATATTTGCATAAACATAAGCTGTTTAAATACTTTGTATTGTATTGTTCATACTATGGTTTTATATGACGAATCGCGGATTGTTAGTAGAATAATTTGGGTAGCGGAAATTTGGGAAAATGTCTCTACATAGATGTTAACAATAAAAATAAGTTATAATAGCGTGTAAGAGTTTCACCGCAGCCGGTTTCCATGGGGCACGGGTTCGAATCCCGCTGCGTTCGGGTTTCTATACGTTTTCCAAAAAGGATTTTCAATTTCCTAAGAGTGTAAATAATATTAAAAGGTGTTAAAAATATCTCGAAATTATCTAGAGAATTTAAATAAAGGATGACTCGAAATGAAAATAACCTCAAGAGTTTTATAATATTTTTTCCACTGCGCCATCTTTCAATACACGAATATGTCGTTATTGTAATAATCCATACCGCATAGACTCTTATATATACCTATATACCTATACCTTTGAATATATAAGATACCTTGAATGGGCCTTCGGATAGATGTAAAAATTTTAGTTGTAAAATATTAAATATTTTTGTATGGATCGAAACCAACTGTGCAATTATTAACTTACTATGAATATGATTTCTGAAGGTTTTATATTAATTAATTAAAAATGTAATCAATTTCTGGCTTTTAAATATTGTATAATTAAAATACACTAACTACTGGAAGACAACTATGAAGGACTTAGAAATTAATATTTCGGTATCTTTCGGTATCGAGCAACACGCAGACTCTACATCAACCACTCGTCGCCACCGACATAATCACCCTTTCTAGATTGTTCCTCGAAAAACAAAATTGATGTTATTTAATTAACTAGTGGACACCCACAGCTTCGATTGCGTGGACTTTATAATGTAAAATGCCTTTTTTTGCGTTTTGTAGGAATTACAAGAAATCTTCTGTTAGTGACTTGAAACGCGATTGGTTGTGGGTTCAGATTTCACTCGATGAAATTTATATATTTAAAATATTTCTATTTCTTCGCTTTCTTGACAAAAAAGGTGCAGCGTTGAGTTCCGCCATGCAATGTCCCACGCATTAGGGCGGAAAGTGGAGAACACTAGTTTCTCTTTTTATACCCTATTATAGGGGAAAAAGAGAAACATTGCAAAAATGAGTTAAGCTTATCAACACTTGGTGTCGATACCTTACCTACCACATATATTTCTCTATAGTTTTTATATCCTAGATGATAAATAAAAACTAAGAACATAAATAAAATGTTAGAACTGAGTCATGGAGTTCACTAAATAATTCACTAAGGAGCTAGCTCGTGAAAACGCCGAAAACAGAGTGTCTTAGCAAATAAATGGGATTATGTCTAGCTATACATAATATTTGTTTTGGTTTTCTTAAAATTTAAAAAACATATTATTAGGAAATGTATAATAATTTAAACGCAGCGGGATATGAACCCGCGACTCTTAAAAACCTTTTAAGCGCTCTGAACGCTAAGCCATGCGTTCTACGTCCAGCTACGTCCAAATTCTTATACGTTTATTATAGCTTATATTTTTTGCAATCTCTTTAGAGAGATTTTTACAAATTTTTGCTACCCAAAGATTATTTCTACGAACAATCGTTTCGCAAGAGTGAATGCTATTTATTAAATATTTTATTTAACATTTGTTTTAAAGTTTTATTATTCACACACTTAGGAAATTGAAAATACGTTTTCTAAATATATGCTTTTCAATTTCGTAACTGTGTGAATAACACTTTAAAACAAATATTAATATATTTCTCAAGTTTAATATAAAAAATAATATACGCTTATATATATATGTATGTATATTTACCAATTGAAATAGAGAAAAACATCACTTACCTATAGAAATGTAAACCCAATTCGGAAGCGATCTCTACATCTCTCCGCCACTGGTGGTAGCTGTCGCACGCTGTATCGCCAGACGACAAGTCTATTATTTTATTCGGATACGTATGGACGAAATAATCCCAAATACTTGGTGATTTGTCTATATAAATATAAGCGTATATTATTTTTTATATTAAACTTGAGTATATATATAATATTATGTATATTTCTTAGGCTATTTTGTGTGTAGAACCATTAGATAAGTCATGAAAAGGTATGTGATAGACAAAAGGATTTTACAAAGTAGACTAAAACAATATTATGTCAATCTCATATCTGTGTGTAAACTAACCTCTTAGATACAAAATATCCTTAGCTTTATCATATATATATAATTAGGTAAATTCATCCTGAATACAGTGCAAGTATTCACCGTTGATTTTTAGAATTATCTTATCTATATCAATATCAGCTAGTATCGGTATATACAATATTCAGCATTTAACCTTTTTTATCAATTCCTTTGAATAATGACAAAATTACGACGTTAGGAATCTTTAAATTGTTTTCGTGTAAAATCGCGTGTTATATATATATAGATTTATTTTTCAGCTTCATGCCTTTTCCCGCATAGCAGTGGTAGTCAGAGAGAACCTAGTGCCATGACTGTCCGTTCTCCAATTTCCGCCCGGAACTGAGACAGTCCAACCGCCCTTTGTGTTAGGTACCAGAGCAGAAAATAAATCAAGTATAATCATTCGTCCGAGTTAGAATCGATCCCACAACCAAGCACGTTTACAGTCAGACACTGTTCCACTGCGCTATGTTGGCCTCTGTCTTATATATGTAGGTAGTAAAATATTATAAGTACCGCTAATATTCCACCCGCCTTCTATTTGATAAGCGGCTGTCGCGGCACCGAATTTGAAGTATGGAGGAAACTCACTGCCTCGCGCTGTACTTAAGTAGACTATGCTGAAATATTAGGAAAATTATTTACATGAAAATAATATTTTTTAGAGTGTTTTAGAGTGGAAACACTCCACTCTCCGCTTTCTGGAGAGAGAAATGGCGTGTTAGATAACATAATCTATTGTCTCGGTTTATATGAAACATATTTGCACATCAATCATGATCGATATAAGTAAAGTTGTTTGTATATATACGAGTATTTTGTTAGAATATAACAAATAATCTTCAAATGTTTGTTTTAGTTTATTTGCTTTAATACATATTTGTTTTATATGAAAAGTTGAGGCCTTTGTGGGATTATCGCATAATGGGACATATGATTGTAGATATATTGGTTGTGGGTTCGATTCCTGCTCGGAAGAATTATTACACAATTTCTCCAGTTTGTGGAGATATGTATGGGTAAGGTGTGGTTATTATACGGTTATCGCCTCCAAAAAGTCATTGCTTTCATGGCTCTGAGTATAGGTCACGTTAGTCAGTCAAGGTCACTATAAAAACATGTTGTTAAGTAAAGCTTATTACTTATGGTAGAAGAATATTTAAGAAATAAATGTGTGGAAGTAATATGATTACAAGCCTGTTAGTGCAGGTTAGCTAAATAATTTCGAACTAATAAATAAAAATTGTAACTTTATATATAAAAAGAACTTCCTTGAGCCCTCGCTGCCGGCTCTTCTCAGCAAAACTGCCCTCCGAACCGGTGTTAGCTTTATGTTCATTCGACGATTCAAAAGTACTTTTGAAAAACGTCTATTTGAATAAAAGGATATTTGATTTTGAATTCTAATTTTAATAAGAGTAAAGCTTAAACAGGACTTGGTTTGCTTTTGGATTTACAAAATTATGTATGGCCAGAGGAAGAAAACTAAGACATTCTCGGAAAGACCCTTAGAAGCTGGTTTAATTAATTCAGTTCTTATAGAAAAATTAATATGAGATTACGACTCTTTGAAACTGAACTTTTTTATTCTATACTATAATTATACACGAATACATAGAAAACTTATGTATATATATTTTCAAAATATATTTTTAGTGTGAATAATACCTAGAACCTAGTGTCCAGTCACCCATTCTCCACTTTTCGCTCGAATCCGAGACATTGCGTGTTGAGTGGTTTAATTATACAGCAAAAAGCGAAAAATTGAAACCTGTCCTTCTTCTTCCTTCCTTCTTAAGAGTAGGAATCCTTCCTTCCTTCATTCCTTCATTAAGAGTAGGAATCACCCAGTCCCACAATCAAGCACGTTTAAGCACAGATGTTCCAACTGTGCCACGATGGACCCCATGATTCACAAAAGCGATTCGGCTATATGTATTACATCTCCTATAAAAATGCTGTAGACCCAATTTTTAATGCAAATTATACAAACGAAGGTGTACGAAACTTGACTCAGCTATAGTTTATATGAAGAACAAGTTCCTTAGGCATTAATTTGGTTACAAAACAAATATAACACACTTCAATTCGTTTTACATAAACTTTTGTGTAAGCGACATCGCGTTGCTAAAGCTGCGTGTACTTTGTGCATGACTTAAGGTAACATAAACTTTATTAAAAGGTTACAACGATTTCAATTGTAAATTTAAGTAAAGCTTGTAATTTAAATGGGAACGCGGGCGTTTAAAAACGATATAGTTAGTATATAGTCGCGAGGCTTACACAGGCGAAGCAGCGAGCTATTTGCTAGATTTAAATAAAATTCAATTTTAAAAACATTTGAATTTTAATTTAAGCAGTAAGCGAGTGAGGATTGAACTTAAATATCGCCTTTACAATCATATGATGTCTCAAAAGCGCCACGAAGTCCTTCCGTTAATTAACAAGTATTAAAAAAAAATCAAACAAACAACCTGCTAACCACCAAAAGAAAATATATTTTTTTAATCTTGGCAAAAAATCCAATGAATATAATAAAACTTCGTACTAACCATATTATGACTAAAGCCTTCCAATATCTAGCTGCCAATTACTGAAACTGAAAAGGTACGATAACTGACTAAAAGCCCACTGCTACTTACATTTCTTCTGTATATAAGTACAAACGGAATAATTCTTATCACGTTATCACTATAAGATTGTAGTCGCCATGAAAATTTGTAATTGAAATTTTTACATTCCGATGTATATTTTATTTATATCTATGTCTATGTATATAATAAAAATAGTAGAAAAGTAAATTTCGTATATGAAAGATTTTAGTTTACTTCTCATTTGCAATTAATTCGTTAACAGCGTGAAACCAATTAGTAGAATTTTTGTCTGTCTGTTATTTTGGGTGCTTCAACGTAACTATATGGACAGAACGAATAAGGACAGAAATGAATGAAGAATGAATTTTGCATAGTGGTAGCTATAGTCTAGAGGTACATATAGATAGTTTTTATCCTGACATTCCAAAAGTAGTTTTGCTAAAAATAAAACTGTCAAGTTACTATATAAACTTCGGATAAGTACTGAAAATAAGTGAATGATTTTTTGCATGTATATAGATTAGTCTAGACACAATACAGGATAATTTTATCCTTAAGTTCAATGTTGTCCCAATAGGAAAAATATCCGCTACCAAATTACCTCGATTACTCGCTATTTTTGCATTTTTTTTTTGCAATCTGACAAGTTATGTAATTATTAGAAAATAAAAATAATATAAACAAGATGCAGGCACAATTATTTCGTAAGAATTATAATATAATTGATTAATATTTTTAGATATATCGCCATGAATCTCCAAAGTAATATTATACTATATTATATAATACACAAAATATTTTTTGAAAACGTATAAAATATTTAATGCAACGTGATTCAAGCCTGCACCTCTTGGAAACCGTCCAAGCGCTGTGACCGCTAAGCCATGCAAAATAAATTATAATAAGCGTATAAGGCTTAGCGGTAAGCGAGGCAAAAATGTTTTTCAGTTTCTTAAATATGTGAATAACACTTTCAAATGTTAAAAATATTTAATAAATAGCGTTCTTTCTTGCCAAACGATTGTTCGTAGACTTAACTTTGGGTAGCAAAAATTTGTAAAAATCGTATAACAATTTCAGCGCAGCCGGGTATAAGACGCATGGGTTAGCAGTCAGAGCGCTTGGTCGGTTTCTAAGAGGCACGGGTTCGAATCCTACTTTTTTTCAAACTAATTTGTTTATTAGATGTTTATTTGAGAGTTTTCATAAAGTACTAATCAACACGACATCAGGTACACGACTATTATATCTATGTCATATTTTCGCCGGCTTAAATCACAAACTGCTCAAAATTATAATTGTATAAAAACAGGGTGCAGTAAAAGTCAGATTTTTGTAGTTTGTTATTTTAAATCTGTGATAACTGCTAGAGTTTTCATAAAATAATTATAGGATAATCTACATTAGACGGTCAAGGTAACTGATATACTAATTTAGATATAAGGATTAGTAATATTTAAAACTATTAAGAGATATAAATCTGTAACTGTGAGTCAACCTTAGTAGCTGGATTATTATTCTATCTTTTTATTGGCCTTATTATGATATACATTTACATTTTAAAAAAGGCAAAATATGAAATTTTCACAAAATATGAATTTTTCTCTATTGCATGCATATCCATAGAACTTTGGGAATGAATTATCTCAATATCAGTAAAAACTGCACCAAAATCCATTACGTGGTTTAAAAGAAGAAAGTTCAGGAACAGACAGACTGATACGGATGGCGGCTTTGATTTATACTATATGGTGATGATGATTAAAATAACTAATCATCCTACAAAGACGATATAGAAATTACATCGATTACTAAATTCTAAGTAAAGCCGATTATTTATAATATAATTACAGTAATAACACCGGTAAATATATATTGTGAACAGAAAATAACATAAACCTCCTTTGATTTGACACTACTAAATGGGTGATAAATTTAAAAAACTGATTTTAATGTGGTTTTAATTATTAATAGATTGAATTTATGAGGAAAAATAATATACATAGAGTAAAACCAACTTATATTTCTAACGCTTCCTAAACCTTAATATATTATGGAATTGTGTATCTTAAAAATGTGTACAAAAAGTTTGCCATGATAGGTCGAATATTTCTTAAATATGGATTACAGTAACCACTTCATTTGCTTATTCCAAAAAATAATTTGTTATATATATATATACACTATTATAAAATAATAAGCAGTATAGTATCATTTTTGCGCCATTAACTATGTTAAATACGTTAAGTATTAAATGTCGTTTATTTAAATTAATCAATATTGTCCTTTATAGCATAGTATTAAAATTAATATCTCAAAAGATATCAGAAATTTAACATAAGCAGGTAGAGTGCTCGTCGCGTCGGGGTTAAGTTGCAAGTTTAAAGTAGTGATTCGAACCTGTGCCTCTTGGTAACCGTCCAAGAGGTTAAGTCCCGCTGTATTAAAAGTTTTATACGTTTTCTGAAATGTGTCTTTCTTATCATTATATATGAAAAATATGTAATAACTATATCTGTTCTGGAGTCACTTATAATTGTTAAATATGTTCAGCCTGGTGATTTGAATACAAAACAAAAAATACATTAATGTATATTATTTTAATATTTTTTAAAGTGTAATTCGCACACTTAGGAAATTTAAAAAGACGCGCCTCTTGAACTATTTTCAAAGGGCGCGGGTTGAAATCCCGCTGCGTTGTCATTTATAAACGTTTTCTAAATATGTCTAATACATTAATGTGTTCATTAAGTTCTAATTTCCTGACGACTAATTTGTAAGTAGGTATAAAGTAGGGAATTTAGATTGCAATTCATTTTCATTTTGGTAGTAGGATTCAGAAATTGAAAGCAAAGTGGTCTACCACTATTTAAACATATTCTATTTTATCAATTGACACAATATTATTTACATAATTCTGCAACATTATGAATTTGGGTAAAGTTCGTGATTTAAGTGAGAACGCAGGTGGGCGGAAACACGAAACAGCTATTAGTCGCTTAGCGTACGCAGGCGAAGCCGCGAGCGGGTACCTCTAATATAAGTATTTAGTATTTATTGATAGCGTCTGAATGTAAACGTGATTGGTTGCGGCCTTGATCTCCACTTGGAGAAATTACTTTATATCCACATTTTTATCACTTCTTCGCTTTGGTAAGACAACGACCGGTGTTCAACTTCGCTACTCAACACATAACATCTCGATCGGGCTTAAGGTAGGGTTCAGAGTATATTGACACTAGTTTCTCTCTGACTGCTATACGAGAAAAGTCATGACGCTTGTTTAGTATATAAACTTCATCTCGCATACGGGAATATCAGAGCCATATACCTACAATACCAATATCTATAAATAGGTGAGAAAGTCAGTATTGATGTTTTGACTGTAAAAACTATTAAACGCCTATCAAAAGATAAGAGCATTTTCACGTAAAATAAGTTAAAAGTAATTCTGAAACTGATATGTGGAAGACGAGAAGAAAAAACTATACTAAGAATAGTAAATCACATTGTTTGATGATTAATGTTTAATTTAAAAGAAATAGGATCTTTGTTTCGTGTTAAGTCTTGTACAATTGGTAAAACTTTGGTATCTGCCTGAATACACCCTGGATTTCGGGCCAGAATTTCAGTTCTGCTAGTTTAATTTTTGAATATTTCTTTTTATAGTTATCAGTAAGCTTAAACGTACACTTGGGTCTCAAGGCAAGTCTCAAGCACTGCTCCGAGCTCCAGTCTCACTGAAACGAGACGGTGAATCCACATCCACGGTGAATACTAACAAGTTTCCTATTATATATCACAACCTAAACTATAGCGGAAATTTAAAATCAATCGTAAATATTTTTGTTGTGTTCCAGCTTGAACAGCTCTTTATAGGTTTGGGGGAAGGGTATTTTAAGTTATCTGCCTATCATAATGAAATCATATATAGTAATTGCCGTAGTAGGCGAATAGTATGAGTATTTTTTATTAGCTTCTTGCTTTTTCCCACATAGCAGGGTAGTAGGAAATAATATAATGTCAAGACACTCTCTTTTCCGCTAGAATCAGAACATTTACATATTGAGTGGTGGTGAACTCAATACTGCGCTTTTGTTTTGCCACCAGAGCAGACAAATAAAAATAATATAAATAAACATTCCCCCAAGTTGGAATCAGACCCGCAACCATCGTGTATACAGACAGACACTGTCATACTGCCAACCATCCAGACTAGGGGGAATAATTGTTTAAATGACTTTCGCTAATAGCTCTGGTTAATAGCATCTTAGACAGAGCGCGGCGTTGAGTTCCGCCACTCAACACGAAATGTCTCGGTTTTGGATGGATAGTGGAAAACGGAGAGTCTTAACACCATGCTCTCTCTCACTACACTGCTACGCAGGAAAAACCTTTTAATATACAAATATACATATAAATGAGGACGGCTATCATATTTGTGTTTGTAATTTTGTAACCAAATATTAATTAACTTATCGTTAGGGTAAATTAATTAAATCTTGTTCTCATTATTTCATTTCATTCAGTCATTACGTGTATTATATAAAATCTGAATTAATTCACACTCAGTTCCCTTTTTGTTTTTATTTTTAATATATATTAATGATATATTTTTGGAATTATAATTGTTATTTCATATTTGTAACGTAATATCTTAGGAGATATATTATATTATAATAGGCAGAATAATAATAAAAATAAAGAAGAAAAATAAAAATATTGTCAATACTTTTCGCAATTCCCTTAAAAAAAGTATATAATAGCAACATTTTGATTTTTTAACCTAACCTTTGGTTACTTTGCCCCAATTTAGGTACAATTTTTTTTTTAAATACATTTTAGACTATTTTAATGGTAAAAGATCTTTAAAAATCAGTTAAAAGTTTTGACTTTAATAATAAGAAACCATATCTTTTGTATATTTCATTCCTTGCGTATCCTTTTTAATTTAATGTTGTGTACAAATAAAGTCTTCTTCTCTCTTCTTCCCAATCTTCTCTCTAATCTTGTCCCAAGATTATATTTAAGTGAGAATTAGGTATCTCTTACTGTTAAATGTACTATAACACCTTGTATTTGTAATTACTTTGTAATAAATATTTTGAATTTGAAATACCGAAAACACCAATTATGGAAAGAATTCTATTATTTGCGAAGGAGCTCAAATTTATAACAATCTGCCATAAAATATAAAGTCATCTCAACATTTTAACAATAAAAAAATTAATCAGACAATATCTATAAAAAAGAAATATTTCGGCCCTGGCTTATATATTCTTTATATGTGTGGGAAAACTTCATAGAATCAAATGTCAAAACGAATATATTTGTTTTTTTTTTGTGTGTATGTAATTTTGCACAGCAATAATTAGTAGATAAGCTAAATCTGTATTTTTACTGAGTGAAATGTAAATTTGTTTGGTGAAAATATATTTTTTTAACATATAGATTAAATACATCTAGTTTTGTTATAGGATAAACGTCAAAGCATTCAATGCCACATTATATGTTATTATTTTAATTATTTACCTCAAATGTAGTAATTGAATAATACTGATTTTGTGTCATATTAAATATATATATATATATATATATATATATATATACATTTAGTAAACACCAATTATTTTTATATTACATACAGACAACAATTTTATTTATTTGTATAGATTATCATGTAGTGGAGAAAAGGCGGTAATTATTATGTTTTGCTACTGCTATTTTAGTTATATGCATGCATGCATGCATAGATATAGTTCTAGTTTTCTAGATCTAGATTGTTTTGTCGTTAGCATCTCTGTAGAATGAATTTTACAAATTTCTGCTACCCAAAAATAATTCTACGAACAATCGTTTGGCGAGAGAGAATGCTATTTACTTAAATATATTTAATATTTTTAAAGCTATTTTTAACGTTTTCTTTTGTACTTCAAAGTAATTTAGTTATGAATAATCTTTTACAAAGGTGTTAGCTTATAATTTAATATTTTTATATCAAATATTTAATATATTAAAAATTGACATAAAGGACTAAATACGAATATTAAGAAACACTGAATATTAAGCGGTTGGGGTAGGATATCATATAAAGAACGAATTAATTTGGGATAAGGAAAATAATGTGGGAAGTCAGTTCAGTTTATTTCTTTAAAAAATATATATGTAACTTCAAACTTCGCACTTGTCTAAGATGACAGATCTTTCTATCTAAAAACGAATTAAAATAAAGCCATAGAATCCCAAATATGCCAAAGCCTTATTGACATAATATATAATATAATGCAACCATAGTTATATTGGGCAAAGATATAATAACATTCTGCCTTTATCATTCTGACAAAATACGCTTCAAACCTGATGTTCAAAATCAATTTACCATATAAAATATCATAGACTGCTAATTAAATGTGTAATATTATCAATATCCTATTGTTAACAGGCTATTCCTCTATTTAATTAATTCTATAAATTCTAATTAATTTTAACTATCTATGACGTCATCATGGTGTCAAACTGCGTTTGACTGTATACGGGATGGTTGTGGGTTCAAAATGAACTCCGACTTCCAACTTTACCACATTTCACAAGACATAGCGTAGCGTTAAGTTTCGCCACCCAACACGCGATTCGGGCGGAAAGTTCCTTTAGCCTTTAATACAGCCCCAAACCAAAAAAATATACAAATCCTAAAATCCATTGAATTCTATCCCAAAATGGCATAAGAAAAATAAGAAATTAAAAATTCTGTAATAATAGTATATTTGTATTAATATAATTATTGTCCCAACATTAACCACGCAATGTCTCGAATTCAGGCGGAAAGTGGAGAGCGGAATGTCTTGACACTAGATTCGCTCTGCCTACACCGCTATGCGGGAAAAAGCGTGAAGCTGGAAGTTCCCAGCTGTAGACGTATATAAAATTTCAGGATTGTCCTGAAAATTCCAACATAATCTGTGCTGTACTAGCATAGTCTGTTTATTGGATATGTAATAATATATTTCATAATTAGCTGTAATAACTAATTAGATAACGAACTATAAACAAGCGTGACCTTTAAATTATCTCTAAAAAATAACGAATTGGCAGTAATATTCGTTACTTATGTAAAAGGAAAATGTAGTATAATAACAAATACGAGTATGTATTATCGCATATTCCAAAATTCAATGATAAGCTTGCACCGGAAGGTGGGTAAGCTCATTAATACTCAATTTAATTGTTAAATTAAATAATAAACACGTCTAATTTTTTAGGAGTTACACAATGAAAAGAAGAAATCCGTCTAAAACTGACACACTTTATGAAATTTTAATAAATCTCAATAAAAGTGTTTTCTAATATTCGGTCTCGGTCCTGTTATACAGAGAGTATTAGAAATCTAGATCTGTATTAGAAACCGTAGTTGCAGAGCTCATAACCACAATTCCTGCAAAATCTAGTATGACTGTATAGTTATTTTAATTGATTTTTTTGTAGCTTCTACACAGAATTCAATCACCCAAAATTATTCCTTTTCCTAAAATCGATATTGATCGTATTTTTAGTAGTGCAATTTCTAAAAAGGCAATTACTTGAAAACGTTCTTAGTGTCTACGCCATTTCTGTAGTATATAGTTTTTTATCATTATTATCAATTTCATTATTTTGTAATATGATCATATATTTTTTTCTCTTGGTTACTATAGTTATAGCATGTTTTAAGAAAGTATTGTGGGTGGACAAAACTTGTTGTAATATTATATATATATATATATATATATATATATATATTAGTAATTTGATTGTTTTGGATTTATTTTTATTGTATAAGAAGTGATAGTAAAGGGTAAATCTCGGCACGTTCGCCTAGGCTTACTCAACGTACGTTCTTTAAATATTGGTACAAATGTATTGTTATTTTCGATGGATAAGTACACTCCAGATATATTAGCGCTCAACGAGACCTGGCTAAGGCCCGATGAGTAAAGGTTTTCCGAAAGGGTGGAGTTGGTTTTTACGTGCGTGATAATCTACATGTACAAAAAAGGTCCTACCCACAATCTCTATTAGAACAAATGTGGGTTGAAGTCACGCAACCGGGAATAAGCTCAGTTTTTAAGAAGACGTCATGCCTTTTTTAATCATGGTGGCAAACATTTCGACCATTTACTATAATTCGAATGTTATTTTACACAAAATATTATGTTTTTGTATGTTGTAATTAATCTTATCGACGTTTTTAAGTAATAAAAACCATATCAGGGCACACAGTAAGATGAGGAAACTCGGTAGTTTATTTAATCTAATACTATATTTAAAAATACTTGTCATATCCAAATTCAAATTCAATTCAAAAAATGTTTATTAGCGTTTTTCACACCAACAATACAACTAGAATAAAATAAGTATACACAAAAAAGAAGAAAACGGTAAAAGTCATGAGGCTGAGATGAGACTTGTCGTCGACAGCGCTGCTTTTCAGCATTATCCTTCTTCTTTTAGCGTTAATATAATACAGGGGAAGATGTGAAAATTTGCAACAAAATTTTAAAATAAACTTATAAAAACATAATACAAAACAAAACACCAGTGCAGGTGCTGACGGGGTACGGTTGCTTCAGCAAATATCTGCACCGTATTGCAAATCGGAAAGTGTCGCCGATGTGCGACACGTGCCCGTAGATTCGGCGCATCATTCTCAGACGGAATGTCACGTTTGGGCCCTATGCCACGCTTTGATGACTGTAGTAGGAAATAATATATTTAATGAATAGCTGTAACTATTAATAAGATAACAAACTATAAACAAGCGTGACCTTTAAATGATCTCTAAAAAATAATTAAAAAAATAACCTAACTTAAAAAAAGATGGTTTTGATTCATTTGTTTCGAAAAAGATTTTAGCGATCAAAATCTCTTTGGTTAGACTAGGGTTAGTCCATAGACTAACCACAGTTAGACCTTTTATATTTTAGGGATGCTTTAGCATTTAAAAGTAATAATATATATATTATATTTTATCCGTTAGTTATTAAAGAACTCATAATTTGAAACAAATATTAAAATGTATTTTAAATAAAATAAAAACAGCACATTTTTGTACGAAGTTGTAATTTGCGTATAAAAATTTAGGCGCCGCTGGAACGCATAACTTAGCGGTCAGAGCGCTTGGATGGACACCAAGAGGCGCAGGTTTTCTAAATATGATTTTCAATTTTCTAAGTGTGTGATAAAAACTTTAAAATATTAAAAATATTTAAGTAAATAGTATAAGAATTTTGACGCAGATGGGTGTAGAACGCATGGATTAGCGGTCAGAGGGGCTTGGACGGCGCCATTCCATGAGGTGCGGGTTTAAATCATGCTGTGCTTAAATTTTTTATTTTCATATCATGATTTCATTTATTTTTCATAGAGTCGTCGATTTCATGAAATCGTAATTTTTACGATATGGTCATGACATACATACGTTTTGAACTCCGAATTCGATTATCTTCATCGGCACGGCGTATGAAACAAACAAACTTAATTAATACAAAATATTAATAATAATTTCTACAATAATTAATAAATAAGTTCTACAGTAATTAAATTGATAAGCGTCAACAGGAATAATGTAATAAGGATAAGGAAAAGGTGATAAAATATGATTTTGGGTATAAATACAGGAAATGGATAAAATAGACGTTAGTAAGGACGAAGGCGCGACGAAGTCGACGAGGGGAGAGCTTGAAGAGTTCAGCAGCAGTTCTTTGGAAAATAGAGCGATGTGGTGGAAGTCACTGATTATATGGTATTGAGAAGTATTTTTAGGCCATGTTTATTGCGGTTTAATCAGAGTTCATGTATTTTTAACATTTTTAGTAAACTTAGGAAGCTGAAAAAGATATGTTGCAGGAAACATATAAATATTTGAACGCAGCGGCATTTCAGACCCCGCGCCTCTTGAAAACCGTTGAAGCGCTCAAGCGAGTTCATGTAGGTTTGCGGCTCCAGCTCGGTACAGACTTGGACACTCCATTCCGTTCCATTTATCCGAATTCAAGACAATGTGTGTTGAGTGGCGGAATTTAACGTCCAGCTTTGTCTTAACATGGCGATCGAACCTACAACCGTCGCTTTTAGATTTCACCACCTAATGCGCCGCGATGACTTGGAAATAATATTATTGGAAATAATAATAATATTCTTGTTATAAAAATACTTATAATACTTATTCTTTTTTTTCAGTACCTGTATAGGCGCATACACTGTTCGTAGTACCAAATTTTTGGTTAAATTTGGTGCTGCCTTCTTCTTACCAAATAGAGAGGAGGCTGGAATGCAGGCGGTAAGAGATTATCTTGGACTTTAATATTATCTAACACTAGGTGTTGCGCGCTATTTCATCCGCTTAGTAATAAAGATATATCTTGATTTTCGTGAATAGGACATGTAGGCCAGCTCATTACTAGTCAATATAATGTAAAAAAGAAACATAAATTTTTAAAGGAGTTCAAAAAAGTAATAGAATCGTTAATGTCAGCTAATAACAATTTATGGAACTAGGTGCTTTTTGTGGAAACAACGTACATATTTTTCTGATAATACTCTAAGAGCCAATTTCAATATTGTTGTTTTGTAATTTCGATTAGCCAATGTACCAATTTTAATAAATAACTGCTATAAAAATTGGGGCAAAAGTTAATAATATCTTTCAGGGTTTTAGGAAAATTAATTATTTTCATAGTTTCGTGTTGAAACTTTACAGTCATATTGGACTTTTACAGAATTGTAGTGAGGAATTGTACTACAAAGGTTTCTGTAACAAAAAAAGAAAGCTTATGCAAAAATTTGTCATCTTGCCATTAAAAAATATCGTAAAGGGTTTTCCTGCTTGAAGGATTTAACTTTTTTTACTTTATGTTGAGTAGTAATAAGCAGGCTTACATATGCGGAAGTTATCGAAGAGACGTTGTCTATAAAACTGCCGCTACAGTTATAGATATAGCCAAAGAGCTATGAAAAAAACACAAGTTACTATACTAGGAACTAACTTATTATTGACTTCAAAAAATAACTTCCCCTTCTTCTGAATTAAAATAGTTTACGCCTTTTCACATAAGGGTAGACAAAGAAAATCCAAGTGGCAAAGACATTCCGTTTTCCGAACGAACGAAACTGTGATGTTCCGTCTTACCAGAGAAGACATTAATATAGTGCACCACGATAGCCTCCAAAATATTCTATTTAATATTTTAAATTATTTGGCATCCCTAATCGGAGGAAAAGATTCTATTTTCAATTATTTACATTTCCTGCTGTGTGTTAAGACAAAGCGCTATGTTGATTTCCGATACTCAACACGTAATGTCTTGAAGCTCAGTTGAAGGCGGAGTGTCAGAAGACACTAGGTTTCTGTCCTTTCCTAAATAGAAATATATTTACAGACAAGTCAATGAATATTTGGGATAATTTCACTCACACGAAACCAGATAGGGTTAAAGATTTATCTAATGGAGACATAGCGTGTGACAGCTACAACAACTGGAAGAGAGACATAGGAGAATTGCCGAAGAGTTGGGACTTAATTTCTATAGGTAAGAAAAGAAAAGCTTTCTTTTGGCTTAGTCTTCATTTCTAGCGGGATTTCTTCTTTCTTCTTCATTCTTTCGCCTCGTCCACTGTCATCAACGTCTTCAAGCCCATTCCCTCCGGGTGCTTATATTTTTTACGTGACCTTCCTTCCGCCAGTGTCATCCATATTGCGTTCTCGAAGACCAAATGAGATCTCTCCCTATCTCAATTAATTCTACTACATAAAAAAAAACTTTTTTGTCAAGTACGTATTTCGAAGTTGGCTTGTGGCCAGGGCCTTTTGAATTTGGGGACATAGCAGGCGTGCCTTACCGCATTTTAAGGGACCCCACTCATGGCCTACTCTTGTGTCACAGTCACATATTTCTTTATTTCTTCTATTCTTCGCTTTTCCTCTGAATTCGATATATTGTGTGTGTGTGAATTGGCGGAACTAAACGCCGCGCGCTTTGTCTTACCATAACGAAGAAGTAGGTAACTTTAAATATATAAATACTTCTTTTTAGAACCCACAAACAGCACTTTGTTTATAAACAGACACTACACCACAAGGTTTTCAATATCCAGAAACATTATAGTAATAATGTTTAAATACTGCTTTATATTACAGATTTTCTCTTTCATTGGACGGCGACTATTGCCAACTGGCTATCCGTATGAAATAAATACAGGATGGAAAGAAGTACTAATAATCTAATAAATGGTTTTAATTGCAAAGAACATAGAGCCCATTATATATACCATTGGGACTTACCACAGAATTTTCAGGATTTAGGTAAAGTACTTTACTGTAAAATTACTGTCTATGGTGAATGGGTTTTTTTAACGTGGTAATGGCCGAATTTAATGTTGTAAAAAATGAATATTTCTCTAAATATTGCAAGTCGATATTCCTTGCATGTTAGTCAATCGAGATCACTGATGTACGCCATAAAACATTTTTATCTATGTTTTCGGCTTCAGAGGCATTTAACATATTCTCTCTCTCGCATGTGGGATAATGTGGTCTCTTAAGAAAAAGCCTGTGGCAAAAGGACTCACGCTTTTTCCTGCCTAAATCGAGACATTGTGTTGTTGAGTGGAACTCAACGCCGAGCTTTTGTCCTTTGTCAGAACGGTAGTGAAGGAAATATTAATAATTTAACCGTTATAACCATTGCTCCCAGAGTTGTGTGGCACATCGAACCCTGGGGCATCAACAGACAAACGTTGTCCCAATGCTCTACGATGGCTATAACATTTTTTTATCCCAACAAATACACACATAATTGCGCATTTCTTTTGTGATATTTACAGGAGGATCAAGGGGACAATCACTTTAATATGGCGTGAGTGTGGTTTGCTGACACGCTCGAGTTGTGGCTTACAACCTATTTGCCTGGCGGATCGTGTCTGCAAAAATCCGCGTATTGTGCTAAACAGCCCATAGCGTTTTGTGACTTTTCATTACAACATGGAGTGTCTTCATGCCACCAGGGTGATTAACTTTAGAGGTGGAGCTACTTATGTACCATAGCACGTTTGTTGGCTCATGCAGAAGAGCATATAAGAGAGGATATATGATAAGAAATTGGACTAAAATACAATGGTAGAAGTTAATAAAAATAGAAAAAAAATAACTTATATAGATTTACTTATGGAAATAATAAATTAACATGTTGTTTATTTAACATTTGGGAAAAGCGGAGTATAACTAATTTTCTCTTGTGGTGGAAGCGGAAAATGAAAAAAAGAGGAAAGATACTGGCTAGTATTAGCTTGCTGAGTTTTTGGTATAATATAAAACTTTAAGCTGCAGCTTTTCTTATACAAGGTGTTAGTTAAAAGAAATCACTATTGGAAGATGCTTATTTTTACCAAATATTTTGACTAATGTCAATCTGTTTTTGACATTTTAGCGCAGACTAATAACAGACAGATGTAAGAATATAAAAAGATTTTATTTCTGTGTTTTTTGGCAAGAGAGTTGCCATTGACTAAATATTTTCATTTTTTGTGAAGATAACACGTTGAAACATTCTTCTTATTATATGTATAGGTGGTTTACTGATATTTTAGCATCGGCATGTTTACATATCAGCTTCATGGAAAGGGGCTGGCCTCCTATGGTTGAGAAGCACATGAAGAGGAGATGTACACAGCATGTAAGGATGTGGACGAAGTCGAGATTACCTGACCTAGGGTCTATATTATCCACAGGAAATTGACCTTGTTAGGGTAATTTAAATTATAAGTTAAATCTATATCCTATTCTATACAAATATATATATATATGTAAAAATGTGTGCCATATATAGAAAATATAGCATGAGGGTGTTAAGAAAACAAAATAAACAGCTTTGAACCCCCTATCTCTCACGGGCTAATAGCAGCTTAACAGTTCTTTAGTTAAGTATAGTGTTATAATTCAGATAAATTATACACGTATACTATTGGATGTTTGTAGTGGATTATTATTTATTTCTAGAACATACGATTTCGTCGCGTTCCAGCTATACACAGCTCGAACAGTGTGCCAGCTTCAAAGATCGTTGAAGGCGATTCGCCAATGGCGCTGAGGGAGAGGAAATTGCCGAAGAAATTTTCTGAGTTGTTGCATTTTTTCCATGGCACTCCTGTTGACCAGGTGAATGGAAATGATTCAGAGCTGGTGTTACCTTATTAAGCACCACCTTAATCATACATGCGTTTTAAATGCTTTTCCCGAACTTTTTGCATTTTCAAGTGTTACCTGATAAAACTATTATTTTTTCAATTTCCGTCTCTGACTAAGACAAAGCGCAGCGTTGAGTTGTTTCACCGCTCAACGCTTTGGCGTCTCGATTTCGGGCGGAAAGTATATGAACAGTGTTTGACGCTGGTTTTCTCCCATTTGCCAGTTCGGTTCGATGTGGTTTTTTTATATTTTCTAATATTTATACATATATAATATTTTTCTAAATTTAAAAGGAAAAAACTTAAAATAAGGTAGCTGTGGACCGAAATAAAGTGACCATATCTTATAAAAAATATTCTAATTTCAGATATATCCCAAGAGGTATTTAATTTATACCTATTAATTTAGTTGAAGGAGGAAATTTGGGGAAGCTACCACCATTTTATATAACAGAAAATGGTTATGCTGATCTTGATTCAGGCTTGGAAGATGTTAAACGTATGATGCAATATTACAACAAAAGATCATTTGGAACAGGTGTACTTCATTATTATGATATTCCAATTTCGATAAAACAAGCACTCGCCGTCGATTTCATAACGTTATTCACTAGAAAATTCGGGTGGAAAGTAGAAAATAGAGTCAAGACCGCTACACGTTCTCTGTGACTACACCACGACTATAGGAAAACGAAGCTGATGATGCATATAGAAATAATTAATTTATTCATTTTGATTGTGTCAGGTTCTACTGTCAATCTATGAAGATGAAGTGGACCATACAATGCTACTACACTGCATGGACCTTATGATGGACAACTTTGAATGGGCCTTCGGATACACGTAACATTCTATATATTGTTTCTAATAGGCCAAAAGACAATAAAGAACAAGTGTCTTCGATATAGGATCCGCCCGGGATCAAGCTTGACAATACGAGAAAGAGTGAAGCGCTGAAAAAACATTTCAACTAATACTTTTTCAGGAGTAAGAAGAGTAGAAGTTTTTGTGTTTTTACCAAAAAATATAATAAGATGGGTGAGAAAATGTCACAAATTACAAATTACATTATTGTAAATGGAGTGCAGGGTGTCTTACAGACTCCTTTTAAAAAGTAAATATAGAATATTTGAAGCTGCAGGTGTCGCGCATAAATAAATATTACACATACTACTATGTGTTTTTCGCTATACACACGTACAATATATAATACATAATAAACACATGTGGTATGCACATACAAACGCACTGTACTACTAACACATGCTAACAGAATAATCGTGACACTTATAAAAAATAATGTTGCAATCATTTTCAACAGGCTCTAAATTTGGACTTACCAAGTGGACTTCGGATCCAGAAACGCACACGTCGTCCTCGATGCATCACTTAAGTTTACAAGAAAGTAATCAGGAACACGGTGTATCTAAAATATAGATAGCGATAATAAAATAAGTGATGAGCTTTATATGAGTTTATATATTTTATTTAACACAAAACAGAACGCTATAATAAAAACACGGAAGGAAATAAAAGAAAGCACGGATTCAAACAGAAAAATAAGTGAAATCGATATTTATTAGCGAGATTTTAAAGTATAACTACTATTGATTGCAGTCGAGAGTGCAACGCTACTTAATGTGAAACCTCTCAAGTGAATACTTCGACAGGTCACATTGCATCTATGCCAGACAAGTATAGAAAAAAAATGGTAACACTATTGTTGATGATGCTCAGTAATTTAATACATTGAAATTATTTATATATTATGGTTTTTTCATATTTAATAATTATTTTGAAACATTAATGTTTATGTCTGTTTGTCTGTGATTATTTGCAATTTTGTTATAACTAATTAGTTTAGAAACAATTGTTTTTAGAAACAATTGTTTCTAAAAACGGTCGATTCAATGAACATGTTCTATATGGTTAAATAAATATATATATATATATAACATTAGGCTTAGTCGATGTCTGTAAATGGAGTTATGTTATTCAGGTTTATTTAATTTCTATGAACACTGCAGAGAGTTTTATAATGAAAAAAGGACTATTTTTTAACCATAGTTTTATTTGATTGACGAAATTAGTGTTTTATATCCAGACATTTTGACATTCACAAAGTCACTCATCACCAATAGCAATATGCAAATCGTTATTACTGCGGCTCACACAACAACGATTAAAACGGTTTACGCTATCTAAATGCAGGTTTCGGCTATGCTGAATTCAGTAAAGCAATCATTTCTAACTTGGAAATGCTTAAACCGATAACTTAATTTATCAATTATTCAACATAGACGTAGTGAAATCGATATTTAATGTTCTTTAAATCTCAATTTATCGATTCTTGTTAATCGTAATTAATCTATTTCTCGGATGGAGAATCTTTTTCGTCTAATATCTTTCGTCATATACGGAGTCTCTTAATTGAATAAGCGTAAAACTATAACTACAATAATCACTTCATTGTCTTTTATTTTATTATTGTATAAAAATAATAGTATTATTTGTTGCATATACAAATCATTAAAAAATAATTTCTTTTTTGTTAACACAACTCTCGCATTCATAGAAATAGTGTAAACTTATTGACAACTCACTTCGCTAAAACGGAGCCTTTTAATTTACAAATAATTTAATTTTGAGTGTAGAGGCAAAAATAAATAAATTGAATACAATCATTGCTCCAAGTAGGAATAGAAACCACAACCAATCCCGTTTACAGGGAAGGATACTTTATATTACCCAGTAAATCGTAATTTTATTAACATATTATATGTTCGTAGACAATAACTTATAAAGCTTCGCATACATTCTTCAAATATACATATATTACAAATATATTAACGGAGAACCGAGACTATCGTGACACTATTAGGATTGAAGTAACTGAAAGCGATGGATATGAGCTCAAATTATAGTCAAAATAAGGTTTTCTTCTTTATAAATGCACCATTTATCTAACCCACTTTTCGGTACTTCTCCACTTTCACATCTACAAGTTGACTTTAGAAGAGATGTCTTCTAGAGATGACTTATCTCGCTTTGTGAGCTAAACATTTTTTCTTTCTCTTCATATATATTTTTAAATGTTATAAAGGTATGCAAAATATGCATGGATAAAGAACATGTCATAAACGCTTAAAAAAGTGTAAATTTACACTTTTGCCCGAATTAGGATCGTCAAAGAGAACCACTAGGTTCTTCTTCTTGACACTCTATTTCTCACTTTCCGCCCGAATTCCAGACAACGCAACTTAAAATACATAATTGTAATGTAATTCCGTTGCTAATATAACAAAATTTATCAAATTAAGTCACTTCTATTTTATTTAAATTACGCATATCTTTAAGTTTAATTTCGCTCGAAAGTCGTGTCTTCAATATTTATAATGAAATTAGTTCTTTGATTTCGTCTAACAAAATTAGGCATTTTATTATTTATATCAATAAAACCGTTTTTTACTAAATAACATATTTTTTTGAATATTTTGTCTGTCTGTCTTATAGTTCCAGCCTATCTTTGGAACGGCTGGACCGAATTTGACGGGATTTTCAATGGGAGATAGCTGATGCTACTTTGATTCTAGAATTCCACGTGGACAAAGTCGCGTGTCAGCTGATAGCCACTTAAAAACGTTTCAATCAAATTGTTCAAGCAACATACGGATAACGAGTTGAATTTATAATTTGTAAGAAACAAAATTGGGTTAAATATATACACACCTACACCTTGTATTTGGATAATTTCAAGGTCTTTGGTATTCACATAATGACGTCTTAATGTAATTAATTCAACAACAAAATATTATGTAATAATATTATATAATATGATTAATCGCTTATAGAATTTTCATTTTGCAGTAAAAGTCCAAACCTGTACATAAAACTTGTATATTATAGTATATTAACATAAAATTTGACGTATCGGAATGTGTAATTTTATCGGTCAGAGCGTTTTTCGATGACCCATAAAATATTATTTGCATCCGAACAGTATCCGCTTTACGAACCTTTGCCGACCTTTCGATATACTCTATATAATAATATTTACTCTACTCTACATATCTCATATTTTGTTAAAATACCGTTTCATGCTTTTTTTTGTATAGCGGAAAAAATCTAGTGTCAAGATATTCAGTTCTCCGCTATCCATATGCATTCGAGAAATTGTGTATGTTGAGTTGCGGAAGTCACTTTGTTTTATGAAAGCGGTGAAATGGGAATAGCTTCATCCTTTAGGGCAGTAGGGCAGTCAGAGAGAATCTTGCCTCAATACGTTCCGTCCTTCACTTTCCGTCCGAATTCGAGGCATTCG